>JBBYHQ010000001.1:23006971-23017620 GCA_038382645.1 Spergularia azorica
ATCACCAAGGCTAGTGAAGAGTTTCTAATCAACCATTTATATTGTGTCTAGTCCGGCTAAAAAAGAGATTCACTCTGTTAACTAGTTGTGCTAGTAGCTTAATACCATTGTATATCGGGTTTTCGTAGGACGAGAAATAATTGAAGGAATAATGCAATGAAAGACATAACAGTAAGATGACCGAACTAACCTAACCGTACAATGCTTATACCATTCCGGGAGCATGGTATAATTTGCCCTAACCGTACACGACGAATTGTCACGATCATGTTTAGCAAAAATCGAGTCTAATAGTTTCATACATGTTTTTGTTTGAGCATAACATCTTTCTGATCCAAGAGTTGTGAATTTTCTCATTCACTCCACAAATTTTGCTGAATTTTGGTCATCGGATGCGAAAACCGAAAACAATAATTATTCAAAATGGCAAAAAAATTTCTCAACAAAAGCTATGAAATTGCCAAACAATCATTCGCAAGTTTTGAATAACAACTCAACAACAACAAACAATAACGATCAGTAAACTATTATCCCAAATAAAGATTTCGGGGTTAGTACGGATCAATAGTTTTAAATATCCTAGAAAATAAACATATGCATCAAAATCTTTAAACTAATCCTATCTAGAACGGGGCAGCCTAACATTCGAAGTTGCTTAATCCCACTTTTTAACGAACTCGTACGTATCATTGGGAGCAATCTTGTTGTCCGCGCGTTAAGCGCGTAGTAGAACACATCGTTACGTCTTTCGCCACAATGAACGTCATAGCAAATCTTGCATTTCTTTGACACTTGAATTTCGGTCACGCCTTAGGACCTCGATCAAATCGGGTTTTGCACACCCGTCTTCTTCGTGGAGCACTTCTCTCCACATATGCACTTCTCTTCACTTGTGACACACCTCTCGTCACCTTGCGATGCACATAATTACCCACCATACATTATACCATGGTCCGAAATGTACAAGGATTATGGTGCTCCCACTCACAATAAAGATGTGGACCCATAACATAAAGAATGAAAAATCATTTTCAAGTGTGGTCCTTACTAGAGGTGATCATGGGGCAGGGTGGGTTAGGGTAAAAAAGTAGGCCCGTTGTGCGGGTTGGGCCAGGCTTTTTTTCGGGCCTAGTTAGTCGGCCTAAGCCCGAGCCATTCAGGCCAAAGCGGACTTTCGGGCTCGTTCGGGCTTTTTTTTAAATTATGTATTATCTAATTATTACGTTTTTGATCACTTTACACATCAATATTATCTAGTACTTGCATATTTAGTTTAATAATAAATTATTATACCTTTTTAAAGAGGTTTTTGATGTTATTTTCGTAATTTACAATTTTTTATTTATTTAATAGTAATATTTTTATTATTTTAATATGCTTTATTCACTATATTTAGCCTAATTTTGCTACATTGAGTACTTTAATTACCAAATTCGTCATAATCTGACATCATTTACACTAATTTACATAACTCAAGTTTATAAAATTAAAAAAAATTGCGTTTTTTAAAAGCTGGCCGGGCGAAATTTCGGGCTACGAGCTCGGCCCAAACCCGGCCCATATTATTGCGGGCTTTTTTCGGGCCGGGCTTTGGGTCATTTCGGGCCTAGTTGGTCGGCCCAAACTCGGGAAAAAGTTGTCGGGTCTGGGCCATTTGATCAGCTCTGGTCCTTACTCATTTATCGTGAAAAGGAGGATTGACATACTCCTTGTGCTCCCTAAAGTATGGTATAGGCATGCCTGAGAAGTACGTTAAATTATACCATGGTGCTCCGACTCTCTCCCAGGAGGAGCATTGTATAAGCATGGGAGAAGTAATCAGAAGATATGAATCTAGATTTTTCTTTTAACTTCCAAAACCTCCGAAAATTATACAATGCAATCGCTGCTATGAAAGTTTGCTATGAAAGTATGAAATCCATAACAGCACAATCAAGTACACTAGGGGGCATTGACACTATCGACCCAAACTCTAGTACCGGAATTTTATATTCTATAGGAACTAGGTGCACTGCTACTTGGGCCGCTTTATTAGCTTGTCTACGGCTCTATGCGATTGGACTACATTTTTATGGTTTGATTTGATTTGAATTGAATTGATCTGATTTGATTTGATTTGAATAAATTAAATTGATTTCATTTGATCTGAACTGATGAATTAACCCCATTTAGACGAATCAATAACTAAAAGTATACTAGATTAATCGGCTGTTATTTGGATAATTCTGATTTGATATGATTTGATTTGAATGAAACTGATCTGATTTGATTTGATTTGAAAACATTGTTTAATAAGTTGAATCCCACATGGGCAACGTATATGAATGGAAGAACAAGAATATAACTAGTTTGCATGCCCGACACGCGCCCGGGCTGTATATCTATATTGTTATACTCGTTTGATAAAATTGTCAATTTATCTTTGTATTAATATTATTAACAACATTATTATTTTTCATAAATTAGCTTACCACCATAATCACCATAAATTATATTATTTTCAATAAATTAGCTAATAATTTTCATATTCTGTACCAATAATTTCTTACTTCTATCAAATTAATGAATGCCAAGTGTTATTTTAGGAAAAACTTGGTTTCATGTTTTAATATATAGTATTATATTAGATTAAATTAATTGAACAAGAATTAACAACACCAGTGTCGTACAGTATTTCGGATATGAAAAGCCAAGTGGGGTCATATAAACGCAATCTTATCTTATATTATACTATATACTAGTTTAAAACCCGTGCGTTGCACGGTTGCATTAAAAATATTATATATTATATACGCACCATCCATTAACGAAATCATTATGATATAGCTAAACCAGGTTTAATTTAAGGTCATAACTATATTAAAGATTTTAAATTCTCATTTTCAATATGATGGATGTAAATGTATCCCTCTGTCAATAGAAGACATTTATAATTCAATTTTATATATTTAAGGAATCTCCTTAATCTTTTTCCAAACTCTAGGAGAATCTCACTTGCGTTGTGGGATTTTTTTTTCCCCATTTCCAGACGCATTCATTACAAAAAAAAAAAAGTTGAATTTCTAAGAAGATTACATTAAGGTGGTTGACCTAATAATTTTGGCTGATAGTAACAGTATAACTGGAAATAGACCTAATCGTACAGATTAATTCATTCCTTTAAGGCATAGCTCACCTAATTAAATTCAGATATATTTTTTAATTAATTTAGATCATTTGACATCTTAAATGTGCAAATCAGATCTAACAACTTTCGGTTAAATAATATAGCTTCATATCAGATCATATAGAATCTAAATAACCAAGACATAATCAATTATCATCCAAATAACCTCAAGTTAAGGTTCTCTAAGTAATTACAATTCTTTTTTAATTAACTTATTAGATCAATTGACACCGGAAATGTTTATATCAAATCAAATAACTTATCAATTAATCAAATAACTTCATCAAATCATACAGAACCTAAATGACCAAGACATAATCAATTTTCATGCAAATACCTCAAGCTAAGGTGGGTTGATGTTCTCTTGATTTTACCATTTTTACAACAAAATATTTTTAACAGTAGTATATCAAGATTCATTGATTTACAATGCAAATGATGAAAATTAAAGAAAAATTTCAAAACTAATAATATGTAAAAAAAACTTATGACAATGATGACAATATATATTTTATATATATAACATTCTCTATTCATATACTAGTATATGTTTCAATAATATTTTGGGAGGTGAGACATTAAAATGAAAAAAAAAATATTTAAATAGAAAGCTCAACATTACAAAACTACAATATTATGAAAGTAGATACCACCCAAATCAGTACTCCCTCCGGTCCACGGTCACATTAACAATATTGTATACTATATAGGCACCTTCCATTACCCATCATTATGATTATTGTAGACTTTGTAGTTAAATAAAATTTGGTAAAGGTTATAACGAAATAATGTTACCATTCCTTGAGAACTAATGAGTAATTCATTATTCAAAGTTCTCACACTATATATTTACATGACATTACGTCGTAGCTAATTAATTAACTCTGTTCATAAAATTATTTACTTTCATTACTTACTTCACCCAATCTTTATTGTCTTACGTGTTTAAATCTCATGAGTCATGACAAAAGTATAGACATGTCAAGACTAAACAAAACTGTACACAAATTATGCAAAATATATACATTTATTTCACATCACCAGAACTAAATAACATATTGACAAATGTTGTACTACAATGAATAAGATAGAGGTACCGAATGCAATACGTTTTAGGTTCAAAATTATTCTCTCTATTGTATACCGATTTCTAAGCTTATTACACCTAATGTTAATAAGACTTTATATGATTCAACTTATTTTTTTGCCATATTCGTATCGGGCGAGTAGATGTTGTACATACAATGAATCTAGTAATTAAAAAACTTTGATTCCAAATGAATTTATATTTGTTCAAATCTAATAATAGGTTTAGTCCAAGTTTAATAAATTTAAATAAAATAAATAAAACCTTTTTATCATAACTTACGTAATCGAAACAACAAATTATAAAAGGTCATGCATTCATGAAAGGAGGGGGTATCCTTGCTTTTTATGATTAAAAAAAAATTAATAGACTTATATAATAGCGCATAGTTTACAGAAACTCAGTGACTTATACTATTTTGTTTTGGAATGACAGTGACATATACTATTAGTTATTAGTATTTGAAATTCACTTAAATAAGTTGAATTGCTACCCGGCTAAAAATATAAAGCAAAAATTACAAAGCTATGATAATATCATGAAAGCAAATACCAACCAAATGAGTATAATTTTAAGTATTCAAATCTGGTCGTTTTCTGTGAAATCAACAATCAATACCTTAGCTCGCAAAATGAAATTGTCATAAATTTCAGAAAGGAGGAGATGTCTATCTTTTTATGATTACAATAAACTTAAATTTGGAATATAATGTAATCTTTCCATTACCCCTAATTTAAATCTTTGTATTATATTACCATATCATGACTACTATATACTTGCTTTGAAATATTATCTTCCATAACTTCTAAATGAAATTTTTTATGCACCAATGAAACTTTTCTTCATAAAAAAATGAAATACAATTTCAATGTCTCTAGACGCATTCAAAGTTTATAGTTAGATGCTGAAAAGATCAGATTCATTCAAAAATAATTTGAAGGTTATCTTATATTTACCAGAATGTAAAAAATGTCAACTTTTCTATAATTATGTGAAGGTTATCATTATTGGGAAAAAAAAACATTTGGCTCTTATATTTACCAAAATGTAGTAAATGTCAACTTTTCTCACATATTGAAATGTAAATTTGACTGATAAAATATTATCTTACCATAACTAATAAAAGGAAATTTTGTATTGATTTATTTTTTCAAAATTACCATAAACTTACACATGATAAACTACATTTCCATAACTAATATATGAATTTGTATATGATTACCATAAACTCACATATGGTATAACAACAATTCCATAACATAAATTAATTCCTTATTCTCTAGGAGCTATAAAAAAATTCGAAGGGCTCTACACCTCTTAAATGCCCACGAAAAAAACTTCGTTTATAAATATATAAGATATATAAGATAAGATAAGATTAAATGTTGTGTTAGAGGCAACAACCACGTTCACCGGCTTCAATTAGGCCATTTGTCATGCCACATGGCATGTCTCTTTAATTTTCACTTAAAAAATTCATTTAAAATGTCTTTTATGGTAAAGAGTATAGATGAACATTCCATCCCTGGTTATATATAAGTGACGTTATCCATATAAAAAAATTCACAATATTTTTTTATTATAAAAAATCAATATCTACAATTAATTGATTTCATCTTTACCTTATTATTTTGTAACTTCCTTATTACTTATTTGAACTGGAATCACATAATCTATATTGAAAGTGAAAGTTTTATAAATTGATAAAATTATTTGTTGACAAAGAAATAAAAGTTTATTTTTAAAGGAACTTACTTATAACCAATTGATAATTTTTTTTCCTACATATTTTGTAAATAGTCTTTCATCCTTGTCGTAGCGATGCTATAATGGTATGGCCCTTTATAAAAAAAAAAAATTACCCATGGTTGGAATACGTCAATAATTTTTGGGGCATGCTATATGTCGCCCCATAAAATACTTAATGTCGCCCCATTTTTGCATTTTTTTTCCCAAGTTTGCCCTTAGCTCTCCTTCGATCATTCATTCTTTCACCTACTTTCTTACTCTCTACTCTCTTTCTCTCACTAAAACCAAAGCAAGAATGTTTTGTCAAATCTTAATTATTTAAACAAAGCACATGCAATTAGGTCAATGGTAAGTATATATTTGCATTTTATTACATAAAAAATATATTTACATCATAAAAAAAAAATATAATTTCCGGAAAATATATGCAGTTACGTGCGAAAAACATGTACGGACCATGGCTCTTCCATGTAACACTACGTCAAAAATAGGCTAAGAGAACGGTTGCTTTAACGCTAAGCAGAATGGTTGTGGAACCGTTCTCTAGACGACTGTACTTAAAGGCTAAGAAAACGGTTGTTAACCGTTCTTATACCCTTTCAGAACGGTTTTGGTCAAAACCGTTCTCTTGGGTCTAAGAGAACGGTTTTATAAAGAACTGTTCTCGTATATGTAAACATAAGAGAATGGTTGTTGCCAAAACCGTTCTCCTATGTATCCAAATTTAAAAAAAAAAAAAAAAAGTTTTGGATATTTTTTTGGTATTTTGCAGTTTCATAGGGTTGTTGACTGCAACAACATCAACGCCGACAACAACACGGGAAATAAATCCCTAAACTTGAGTAAAAATAAAGCAATACCAACATCAAGGAACACAAGAGTACATCTGGGTACAAAAATGTTTATTTATAATGTGACTTAAATAAAAATTCCTATCAAAATCTAAATCTGTGCATCTCAAAATTTACAAATAAATCCAATCTAAATTAAATAAAAATTTAGATTATTAAAGTAGATCTAAAACTATAGTGAACCTTAACTTTTTTTTTTTTCGAACAACCATTTCTCTATTACATGTCACCCTCGTCGTCATCGACGTAGCCACCGCCACTGCTATTGTTGTGGGCGACTTCGCCTATGTTTTCTCCATCTTTCACCTAATAAAATTAACATAAAAGAAAAGATTGTGTATACGACCAGATTAAAGAGCAATTAAAAAACGAAAACACATGTAAGTTATAGAAAAAATAATCAGAATCCCAAATATACAAATTCATTAAAAATAAAAAGTAGATCTGAAATTATACTAAACCTTATTAAACGTCGGCCACACCACCCCGCTATTTCGCTACCGCCTTCGCCATCGTCGTGCAGTCGTCGTCGTCGTCCGTGATTTTTGTAGATCTGGGCTTTTTTTGTAGTGATATGTTGTTTGGAGAAAATTGAATCAACGAATAAAATTGCTAGAGGAAGTTTAATAGAAGAATGAGGAATGGAAAAATAGAAAAGAATGAAGGATGAGGAGAGAGAAATTTAAGAATGAGATAAAGTTGAGAATGAAGAAGGGGACGGACTAGATCAGAGAGGATGAAATGAGAGAAGGAGATAAGGTGAGGTTGGTGGAAATGACGAGAAATAATGGCCTGCCTTTGTTTTATTATATTTTTTTTTTATTGGGATAATAGAACGATTCTTTCTGAAAACCGTTTTCTTAGGTACCCCTTTTAGAACGGTTCTTGGTGGAACCGTTCTTAAAGGTGTGGTACTAAAATTCACAACCCCTTTCAGAACGGTTTTTAAAGGAACCGTTCTAGTAGGTATTTAGTACTCCGTATTAATTTTCTTTTTTCTGCAAATTATCTTTCAGAACGGTTTTTGGCGGACCTGTTTTCTTATCTTTAAGAGATCGCTTTTTAAAAATTCCGTTCTCTAATGTTGGTTCTCGAAGCCTGAATTTGACGTAGTGTAAAATGCATGTAAGAACTCAGGTCGGTACATGTATTTTACATGTACGGCCCTAGGTTGGTACATGTGTTTTACATGGAATGCCCTAGGTCCTTACATGTGAATTACATGTACGGTCCTTGAATTGGTACACACATACTTCTCTCATGTAACTACCTTGGCATATATGCATTTAACCGTACCTCAATAGTGAACGACATCCTCGCCATGCAAAGTCCAACAACTAAACCAACATAATTATTATTTAAAAAAACTAATTAATATATGTATAAAGTAAAGAATCGAATAGATATTGAAATTTAAAAAAATAAAACGTGACATGTGAAAAAGATGTATTTACCTAGGATAATACATGTAAAATACATGTACTGACCTAGGAGTTTACATGTAAAACACATGTAAAGACCTAGGTTAGTCCATGTAAAACACATGTACTGACCTAGGTTTACATGTGACTGCTATTTTTCCAAAAATGTATTTTCACATGCATGGTCCTAGGTCTGTACATACTTTTCACATGTGACTGCTATTTTTCCAAAAATGTATTTTTGAGGATATAAACAAGATTATTATGTAGTAAATCGTTTAAATGTTCAATTTTCATGTTGATTACACAATGTTTAATTTCATAAATATGTTTAACTTACTTTAAGAGAGTGCGAGAGAGAGGGAGAAAGAGAGAGAGAGCGCGCAAATGGTATAAGTGGAAAAAAAATGACAAAGTTGGGGCCACATATAGTATTTGTGGGGCGACATATAGCGTTCCACTAATTTTTACATATATCTATAACAAACTACTATATGGTACAAGTTAGTACAAGATTAAGTTCCAATAACACCCTTCATTAATTAAATTAGTCTAATATTGAAGTAAATAAATAAAAATAAGTAAAATAAAAAAAATATTCCGGCTGGTACCGAGAGTAAGTACCACTGGGTGACACAATATCATTGACTCATTATTGTTCTTCTAGGATGTTTAAAAAGAATTTGGAATGGAATTTAGTCCCTAATAACCTTTAATGTTGTAGAAGTCCAACCCATATAGGAGTAGACTTTTGGTAAGACCCACGTACTTCGCTAGGTACATATAATGGCACACACAAATAAACGATTTAGGTCTTTTTATTATCTTGCAATTGCCATTATAGAATAGATAGACAGATTATCGCCATGACTACAAGTCAAGAAAACGAGGTGCCTCTTCTTAGTTGCGTAGCCGATAGCGATAATAATAAACAACCCACCATTGGTTACCCGTTGAACTGGTGTGTCTTCCCTAACAAGAAACCACAAACTCAGCCAGAGAAAACCACAACTCCTCCATCAACAAGCGGTGGTGGCGGAACCAACAATAAAATCAATAGATCGGTTATAACAAGGGAGACACGGGGGCATACTAGTGATGAGGTACGCTTTCTCTGCACATGTTGTTCCGTGGTGTTCATAATTTGCTTATGCGTATTGGCATTCTGCACATGGTCTATAGTCACTGATAAGAATGTTCCGGTCACGGTTCGACTTAATTCATTTAACGTCTCCTCGATGGCTATATCCAATAATTCGACATCAACAATTACGGCTGATTTGAACGTGACACTTTCAGTGAAAACAATGAAATACACAATGTATTTCGACCCTTTAATAGTGTGGGTCAAGTACCGTCATGTGTTGCTAGCATCGACTAAGGTTGAGGGTTTTCGTGTGAAAAAATATAGCCTGGAGACGCTTCCTACCTTAGACCTACGCGTTAGGGCACAACTCGATAATGTTACGGCTGATGCAATGGTTAAGGATTTGGCAAACTTTGGAGCTCTAGAGTTTATTTTAATTGCACGAGGTCGTATTTCGAGCAAGGGCGTTGATTGTGATATGGAAACTGTTTGCAGTGACATCAACGTCGGGTTTTCAAATCATCACTCTATAAGGAATGGAAGCATGGCCATTGAAGCATCTTGCAAGGCTCGTCAACACTAAATAATTGTCTAGCTCGCAACATTAACCTATCATGTACTACCTTAAAAATATAACGAGTGTTAATTATTTTTTTCCTATTTTATTCGAATTTGTAATTGGACATTATTGGTGTTATTTGTATTCCCAATCTGATCTATTATACGACTTTTCATCCTATTTTAATATGAACAGGCACCTCGAAAGCACATATGGATCGCTCTAAAACACCAACTCTAACTTCTTCCCGACTTCCTTCTATTTTCGAGACTTTTTTTTTTTATTGTCAGAGTCTGATATGATTCATGATGAGAACATTGGCTTGTTGTCTAGGGCCTTTCCTGGTATGCGAGGAATGATTAAGGGGGAACAAATTCATGGATAAATAAGCGCCTATTTCACCCAGCATAATCATATTCACATAACATATTTTCACATTAGTAAATTACCCAAAATGATTGGCTGATAGTCCATGGATTTTCAGATAATTTAAGTTTTAACTCATAGATTTTGGTGGTCAACGCCCAATCATACGAAAAAGTCGTTGATTAAACAAATATTTAATGTTTACCGTCACCGTGTCTCACCTTCCCCGCAAATCAACATCGTCTTACCTGGCCTCCTTTGGATCATTTATTTATATAGTAACTAATTTGATGGCCCGTGCAACGCCCGGGCTATTTATATTTAAATGTTAAAATTGTGTAAACGAAATTTTTATCTATGACT
>JBBYHQ010000001.1:23020528-23039385 GCA_038382645.1 Spergularia azorica
TTAATGGCCGGAGTTGCAGCATCCCGCCTTGGATTATGGATGTTTGATTTGGCTGTCCTTCAGCAAATGCAGGTAAAACTGATTTTTTTAATGAATGCTGTTTCTGTTTTGTCACTGACAGATGGCTTAGGACTTCAAACTTTCTGATTTTACCATTTCTGAACTGTGACTGTTTTTCTGATTCTTCTTGCCTGCATCAGTTGATCACTACTTTTCTGTCGTTTCAGGATTATGTGCCTGCATCTGATCGCTGTATTGTTGGAGGGGTTCAGAACTCAATTCAATCTGCAATGGACTTGCTAGCTTATGTCATGGGTGCAGTCGTGTCTAACCCTGAGGTGAACAATCACTTCATTTCATCATTTTATTTCCATGCCAGTCTGATATAAGTTGTTATTATTTCTTCTGGACTTAACAACATATCTATCACAAACTAAACCGTAAAGAGTGAAGTTACTGATAAGGGATGACAGCATAGGTCTTCTGCTATGTCTGATTCACCAAGTTGGTACCTTTTGTTCAAAAGCAAAATGTAGGTATCCTCACCATGATATCACTTTACATACTGTCAATGTGTGTCCAAGTTCCTATATTTCCTGAGTCGATAAATCGATTGACCGAGGACAGACCTAGTTCCTATGTCAACTACTTAAACCAAACAACCAGATTACTGAATTCAATTTGTCATGCTTATTATGGCCTTTGTACAGGACTTTTGGAAGTTGATATTGATGTCATTTGGACTGGTAACACTTGCCGGAATTCTCTACTCAGTACACGTATGGCATGTTCGGAAGCACCTGTTTCATTTCGAGAAGCTGTTTGCATTGGCACAGGGATCCACTGGGATATCCTCCTAAGATCATTAACCACACATACATGATCCGTTTGTAATTATTGCAGTAAAGCAACCTTGTGCTTCCTCTATTGTAGTGTATACCTTTACAGCTGAATTTTTCACAAGAGCACTTTTCGTGTTATTTTCTCGAAAATTAGTTCAAAGTGAAAGATAAATTACCTTTTGAACGCGAAACATTGTTCAGAAGGACTGAAACAATAACAGAACAAACCCTAGAAGATGTCAAATTGGAGCAATTTTGAACGTGGTACTCAAGATCAGGATTCAATACACATATACATAGCGCATTAGAGTATCATTGTGGTCCGATTGACTAATAATGACTCTTTTGCAACTGAAAGGGTAGACTTAAGAACAAATCTTTCATCACTTATCGTTGAACTTTACTCAATGGTAAAAGTAAAGTTGCTTGAGCTCTATCCAACCTAAAGTTGCAACATCTTTTGCTTATTTTGGGCTAACAAGTTGAAACACACTGTTACCTATTCTAAAGAGTATATTTGTGTGACGAAATTCGAGAACAACCTATACCAGAGTTATACGTAACTTAAGTGCTTGAATCATGAAAGTAACATCGTCATAAATACCATATAACTAACATAAGCGTCGTAACTCACAATAAGAGGTAGATTGCCAAAAATGTTTTAAAGTCGGATATTAAGCGTGAATTTGAAGAAATTGTAACTGCAATTCTCATGTGTGCCTTGGAGATTTAAAGACTTAAAATCCTAAAGTTGTAAAATTGCATTAGCTTTATGTCCAATTGTATCTTGGGGATTTAAAGCTAAGTACATAAAGTGTGATTCCACTATAACTTATAATTGATCATCTGATGTTTTTATGCAAATGACAAGTCTTTTTCTTCGAATCACAGCAACATAATCCAATGACAAGTACTCGTACTACTTTAGATTTGGGTGATGAATAATTTCGGTTTCGAGATATTAATACGATGTTATTATGTTATCCAAACAACCTTCATGTTAATTATCCTTGCTCGTAACTATTGTCGGGTCAATAGTTACACCATGTCAATATCAAGCTAAGGTCCGAGTAACTTCAGGTTACATATGTTCCGATTTGGGTGGTCACATATAATCGAGTAGTATCGCATTTCAACTCACAACCGCCAAACTCTCGACAGATATCATACAATCGGAAGGTAACTCATTTCTCCTTCCCTCTCCTCTCTGAAACCCGTACTCCATTTCTCCTGCTGCACCCACCACCAAATCCACCACTGTTTTCAACTCTCTCTTCACTGTCAAGCCAAGCAATTTCATCAAATCCAAAGAAAAAGAATCAAGCAAATCGGAGTGTCTGTGCTTGATCGATTTCTTCTAGCGGTTAGCGATTTTCACCCTATTTCTTCTGGGATAGCGATTCCATAAAATTGATTTTGTGGGTTTCTAAATCATGCAAGTTTTCTGGGTTAATATTGGGATCATGGGTTTCTGGGTTTTTCATTTGGGAAAATTGGATTTCTGGGACTTGTAATTAGGGATAGATTGGTTTTTTTCTTGAATATTAAAATTGGAAAATAGTTATTGATTTGGATTTTAATTTCGAAAAAGTGGATTATCTGGTATTTCTAAGCTAAATTTGGGAATCTTACTGAGTTTCTTAAATTGGGGAAATGAGTTTTCTGGGTTTGGACATGATGTTGAAGGGAAGATCCGGGTTGATGCCGAATTCCAGGTGTCTTCTTGAAGTTTCTTCTAGCAAATCTTCCCGTACAGGAGGTGGGTTTTCTTGTCTGATTTTTGAATTTTGTTGCAATTGATTCGTTTTGTGTGATCCCCAATTTTTGGGTGAATCGAGCTGAAGATGTGTTGATTTTTAAGGGTACATTTCATGTGGACTGTGTTGAATTTTGAGGATTTGCAGAATTGTGGTTGATTGATAGGAGTGAGTTACTGCCAAATATGAAGAGGAACAAAACATTGGACCCTCCTAACGGAGTTAAGTCCTAAACCCTTATCGATAAACAGAACAACTTTAGACCCCAAACGAAATTTTTTTGTCAAACATTGAACACCAAATTGGTGCTTAACTCATTCTTCCTCCTTCCCCACTCACTTTCCGTCATCCCCAAGTTTTGAATTTTTACTGTAACAATTACTACATGTTACTCTTATTATAATCTTTTATTTGATTAATGTTATGGGGATTTACAGCTCTTCATACCCACCATTTTTTCACTAATTACAGGTAAAAGTTTTCAACTTTTTCTTTACTTTTATTTGGGAATATAATTGGTTTGGTTTTTTAATGGTGAAATTTAAGCATTAGGGCATTTTGGTATTAGTAATTTAGTATAAGCAAAGGGTGAAATATCATGACTTTTTCAAATTTGTAGAATTAATTAATTAATTAATTGATAGGAAGCTTGAAATTTGTCTTTCTAAGGTACTGTATTAGAGAAAAAAATGATGGAATTTGGTTGAATAATTCTGGGAAAACTGTGTTTTTTTTGGTATATTTCAAGCTCGGTAATCTTTTGACTGCCTCTAAACTATGAACAAGAGGCAGACCACTAAGAAATTGGTGGGTTATTTCTCTCGCCTCATTGCCGTAATGTTGAAGCTTCAAAACAGGATTTGTATTTTGTCTTGTTAAATTTGCCATTTTTCCCCCTAGTATAGTAAATGAAATTGGAGGGTATATATGGAAAGTTGGTTGTTGTGGCGTGCGTGCCGTGGGCGGGATCCATACTGTGGTATTGTTGGTGTGGTGGTTGTGATTATTGTTGTCGAGGTTGAGGTGTTAGGAAGCTTATTGAGCTGCTTGTATGGATTGGAAGAGTTATAATATGTGTGAAAGAATCTGTGTATTAGGCAGTTTGGCCATCGGAATTTTATATGTGTTCTTGTCCTGCTGGTAGTTTAGTTGATGCTAGTTGAATTATTGGAATCTTTTCTTGCTTTGATGTCGTTTGTGGTTGGTCCTCCATGCTTGATCTTAATGTGGTGATGTTCGATGTTCTGTATGTCGTAATCTTTTTGCTGTTCATCGTAGAGTATTAAGTGGCTGTGAGCATGTGACTGATGAGTTGTGTTTTCGGATTTGCACAGCTATTAGTCTAAAATGTGGCGAAGCTTATCTGGCGTTATGGAGCATTCTGGTAAACAGCAACGGCCATTAATTGATGCCTCAGCTGGAGCAATCTCTGGTGGTATATCTCGCAGTCATATCCCCTTTGGATGTCATCAGGATTCGGTTTCAGGTGTTTGCCTAACCATCCACTTTTGTGTGCTGAAGTCATTGCTTTCTCTTTGTAGCACTATGACAAAATATTTCCAGAAAAGGTATCACATTTGGCTTAACGACGATGTGTATGCTTGACTATCTGTCTATTTTCATCCTTAGATGTTCAATTAAACTACTAGTACATCCATTTATTGAGCTCTCACTCAACTTATGGATTGGGGTGGCATTTAGCTGATGTGCATATTCAATACATGTTCATATTCAATACATGTTCAGGCGTAATCGTGGTTTAAAACTTGGTTGCTTCTTGTTACCGTGCTTTTCATCTATTGTCAAACGCTCCAATTCAGCATTTCTTTCCTTTTCCCTTGTAAAGGTATTTTTTTAGATCCCTGACCCTGACCTTGCTCTCTGAATGTCCCCCAACTGTTGGAAAAGTCACATCGTTTTCTGTGTTTTGGTATTGTTGGCTCACTACTGTCCGTGTGAATGTTCTCCAAACCTCTGCCAGCGTGCTTGACCCATGAAAGTCTAAAGATGGAGAGTTTAGGTTGTCACACTTTTCTCAGAAAGTTTCTATTGTCCACTATCATGTTTAGTAAGATTAATCTCAATCATAAGCAACGACATTCAGATTTGCGCAAAAAAGGTAGTGAATCAAGGGAAGAGAGAGGAGTCACGATTTGTTAATGAGTGTAGTCTATTACATCTAATTGTATTTTCACCGCTCAAGTGTAACCATGGTCGCAACATTAATTAATTGGAAATCCTAATACATTATATTTGGATTACCTCCAATCAAATCTCTCTTCTTGTTTCAAGGTTTCACCACTTGTTTCTGCTTATTTTAATAGTTTGGACTTTTGGTCTCCTAATGTTAAAATGGGGAGTTTCTTCGATAAGACATTTTATAATGCTTCCTGTTATCTCTCCTAGTGGAAATCCGTTTACCTTTACATTGTGATAAAGAGAGTACCTCATACCAAACATGCTATAAGTCTTTGCTATTTAGTCATTATGAACCCTCTTAAATTACAGTAAGTTGGTTTTGTGGTGGGTCAACCTCTTTTTGAGATGCCAGTGTCAAATATTGAATCTTAATTTTAGAGAGATTTTAGGAAAACATTCTTCGTGTTACATGATGTAAATAGATGTTACTAAGATGTGAAGTGACATGCATTAGGCCATCGACTATATTTGCAACTTTTTGGGAAGCAAACGTTTTATCTTGTCAACTTCTGCGTGCATTACCTACTGCTATAAGGATCGATATATATGCATTAGGGCATTGACTATATTTGCAACTTTTGGGGAAGCAAGTTTGTGTTTTCTTGTCGGCTTTTGCATACATTACGTTCTGTTGTAAGGATAGATATGGATTAGATACTCTTAGCTTTTGTATATCTGATTTTGATGAAAGAAAAGATAAAAAAAATCACTAGTTAACTGCTTTTAAACATGGCGTTTTGCCATAACTTATTATAAGAATTGGACCTATTTAGTACTAGATATCCGTTCCCCTCTATGCTTCTGGTGACCAACTTGAGATCAAATATTTGTTTTCAAGTGCTTTGTATGATGTGCATGCATATTCGTAAGACATTGAATGATGTCAGTTCCTGTGGTCTTTTCTGAACTTAGAGATGCATTGTCTCTTAATGCTGACACGTCCAGCTAGAACCAAAACTTCATGGGCTCTACTTCACAAAAAATATGTATGCACCATTCAAGTACACTGGGATGTTCCAGGCTACTAAGGATATTTTAGAAGATCTTCCGGAATCTCTATTTTTTTTTTTTTAAGTTGAAGCATGAATGCTTTTACTTGAACCTTTTCTTTTCAAGATAATATGGCTGGGCCAGATACAGTATTGAATTTCTTGAATTGCCCTTCCTCATTTACATTCATATATTTCAGGAACGAAAACCTGCGATTGAAGAATAGGCTAATCTAAGATTACTATGTGTGTGATGCATGTAGTCTCTACATGAATTTAATTTCCGAACCCCTCCCCCCTCCTCTTCTTGCTCTGTGGAACGAGACTAGCAAAGGACCAATTAAGTTCAAATCACATGTGTGCTTCTTGAATGAACTTATGGGCTTATGGCGACCAACTGCGTTCTTTGTGGTGAATTCTGGTGAATTTGAGAAGCTCTTTACTGAACTTGTGCTGCGTCAGTCTCACGCTCACTGCTTCTTATCTCTTTGCTCTCTCCTTATTGCTGTAATGTTGAAATTTCAAAACAGGATTTGTATTTTGTCGAGTTAAATTTGCATTTTTCCCCCTTGGATAGTAAATGAATTTGGAGGGTATATACCGAAAGTTGGTTTGTTGTGGCGTGGGCGGGATCCATACTGTGGTATTGTTGGTGTGGCGGTTGTGATTATTGTTGTCGAGGTTGAGGTGTTATGAAGCTTATCGAGCTGCTTGTATGCATTGGAAGAGTTATAATATGTGAAAAAGAATCTGTGTATTAGGCAGTTTGGCATCGGAATTTTATATGTGTTCTTGTCCTGCTGGTAGTTTAGTTGATGCTAGTGGAATAATTGGAATCTTTTCTTGCTTTGGTGTCGTTTGTGGTTGGTCCTCCATGCTTGATCTTAATGTGGTGATGTTCGATGTTCTGTATGTCGTGATCTTTTTGCTGTTCATCGTAGAGTATTGAGTGTGTGTGAGCCTGTGACTGATGAGTTGTGTTTTCGGGACTGCACATCTATTAGTCTAAACTGTGGTGAAGCTTATCTGGCGCAATGGAGGATTCTGGTCAACTGCAACAAGCATTAATTGATGCCTCAGCTAGAGAAATCTCTGGTGGTAAAACCATATGCTTCATCTATGGCTACCCTTTCCAAAACGTTCCTTGTGACACATGATGTAAAATTGTAAATAGATATTTACTAAGATGTGAGGTGACATGCATTTGGGCATTTGATTATATTTGCCACTTTTTGGGAATCAAAACGTTATCTTGTCAACTTCTGTTTGCATTACTTACTGCTTTAAGTATATATATATATATGCATTAGGGCAATCAGTATATTACAACGTTTTGGGAAGGAAATGTGTTATCTCGTCGACTTTTGCATGCATTACTTATTGCTGTAAGGATCTGGATAGATATAGATTAGATATTCTTAAGTTTTGTACATCTGAATATCTGATGATGTGACTGTGATGGAAAGAAAAGATTAAAATGTCACTAGTTTGCTGCTTATATACATCGCTTTTTGTCATAAATTATAATGAGAATCATCCATATTGCTTGAGTACTAGATACCCGTTCACCTCTGTGCTTATATGACAAACTCAAGGTCAATTGATGTCGTTTCTAGCTGCTTTGTTTAATTAAGTGATGTCAGTTCTTGTGGCCTTTTCTGAACTTAGAGATACATTGTTTTTGAATGTTGACAGGTCCAGCTGGAACCAACAACTTCATGGGCTTTACTTCACAAAATTATGTATGCACGATCCAAGTACACTGGGATGTTCCAGGCTACTAGAGATATCCTTAGAGAACCGGTATCTACATGATCTTTTATGTCATCGAATGTTGAATCATGGATGCTTTTACTTGGATGCCTTTTCTTTTGAAGTTAATATGGTTGAGCCAGTAACAATATTGAATTTCTTGAATAGCTCTTCCTCATTTACATTTGCATCTCTCGGGAATGGAAACCTGATATTGAAAAGTAGGCTAATCTAAGATGACTATGTATGTGATGCATGACTATGTATGACAATATTGAATTTCTTGAATAGCTTTATTATCTTTTGCATTGGTTGTTATGTTGCCAGTTCCCCACCCCCCCCCCAAAATAAACATAGATCACTATGTCTTGGAATTTTGAATATACTTTTGAGTGGTAGCTTAGCTTTTTACCTTCCTGTAATTGCACTCTTCGGATTCTTTGTCAAGCAACTTTCTTTTCATGGTGAAAATGCAACTTTATTGAGTTTGAGATGATATGTATTACGCTGTAGTAATAGGTCTGCCGCTTTATAAATGTTAGGTATTGCGAAAGCAGTAGGTTGGTTCTTGTGTAAGGTGGATTAGTATATTTCTTTTGCGAGGTGCTTGGTACTTGGTGACACGTAGCTTCTTTTGGGCTTTTGATGATCGGAGTTGCAAGGCAAAGATGATATCTTGATGCCAATCAATGATGGCTTTTGTGAGGTCATTGATATATGGGCCGTATGGGGTGTGTTTGTTACTACTGAGGTAACATCTTTTCAACTCTTAAGGTTGTGAACATGTTTTCAGAATGTTCATCCCATAAATGTTGGCGACATTGTCTTCTTTCCTCTCTATGCCTCTAGTGCTGCACTGCTGCCACAGTAATCTTACACTCAGTAGTATAGCCGTATAGGTATGTTTGTATCCGGCATGCATATGTGAAAACATTTTTGCTAAGATGTCGGCAAATGTTGTTTGTTCATGCCTGGTCAGCTTTTGTAAGTGTTCTTATTTTCTTAGTTCAGTCTCAGAAAGAAGCTTGTTGGAGGCTATTAGCTCAAATGTGGTAGAGCAATGTGCTTTTGCACATAGACATGGGTTCAACTCCCATATAGCCTGTGATTTCATGAAATTATTCTTTTTTAAAAGATTGAGCAACGTAGACGATTGAGAAACGTTTGTCTATGATAGACATGATGATTGCTAATCAGTTGTAACATGTCTACAAATGCAGTTTCGTGGATGAACATACTCTTCTTTGATATTTGAAACTAAACCTTTATAACGTCCCTAAATATGTGCAGGGTAGTTGTAATGACACACGACTAACCTTTAAGTCCATAATCGATTGATCGAGGCTTGAGAGTAATTGCGTCCTCGTCCCGATGTCACGACCTTATTCACAAAGCGAATGTGCGTGCATCCTAGTTCCTATGTCAAGTGCTCAATGTTCGATTGACAGTAAACCAATTAATGGAGTAGATTTCTAAATTCACTTTGTCATGCTTATGACCTTTGTACAGGACTTTTAGAAGTTGATACTGATATCCTTTTGGCTGGAATTTCTGGCCGGAGGTTCTCTACGCAGTGTAATAAGTATGGCATGTCTACAAGAACATGTTTCATTCAAGAAGTTGTATGAGCGCGTTTGCATAGTCATTTACGTACTTGTCTCTCCTCCTAAGATCAATAAGAACTCTATTGACGTATGCGAGATTCGTAGTAACAAGTAAAAAACGTCACTTCACGGTCTAAATACAACAAATAAATTACTTTCATTCCAGTATTAACCCTGCAATCGAAATACATTCTCGAGTTCACGTAAATGCGTAAATGCGTAAATGCGTAAACATTATTGAGTATTTGAGTGTGCTGGAGAAGGGTTGAAAACTTGAAATATAATCAAGGGTAACATTGTCTTTTCATGTATTTCATTGTGACACTGAATTTAAAAGAAGAGTGACTGACACAGAGTAAGACAAAATAGTGTACACACTACAAATCCCACACTTTTACAGTACCTTCTTCATCACAAAATATCATTCTCAATTCTTTATCACAATTCTCGCCGCCGGAAATCTTCCTGACACAACCCCAGGTACATTGTACGGAACTTTTTTCCAATTTTTTTTCTCTTTGTAATTTGTTGATATACATCTCTTTTTGAATGTTTATTTGTTGGTACATTAGTATTAAAAGCTTCAAACTTTTTCTTTGTGTTTTGTGATAAAATTGTTTAGAAAGAATCAATCTTTGGGTTGTTTTTTTTTTATACAAGATGAAATAGAAAAGTTTTGGATTAAAAAGATACAATATTTGCCCATATTCAGTTAAAAACTTGTTTTTTCATACTTAACGACATTGAAATAGGATAAAAGTTTCTATCTTTGATGTTTATAACAATTTTAATGTTCATCTCTATTTTGTACATAAATTAATATTAAAAAGCTTAGAACTTTTTTTTTTTTTTTTTTTTTTTTTTTTGTGATAAGATATCTAGAAAGATTTCAACATTGGTGCTCTTGACTTGGGAAAGGGTTCATCTTTGATGTTTATCTCTGTTTTGCGCATTTGTATTAGAAAGCTTAGAACTTTTTATTTGTTTGTGATTAAATGATTAAAAGATTCAATCTTCTTTGTTTGAGTAACAAAACAATGATTAAAAGGTTGGAACTTCTCTGTTTTATCAAAAAAAAAAAAAAAAAAATTGTTAAAGATGACATCTTAACCTTAACAACTTGGATTGTTTGATTTGTTTTGTTTTGAAGGCCGGGATGACAACAATGGTGGATAATGATATTCCTTTGCTTGGTGGAAACAATGGGGATGATGGGGGAAGGTACACATTTTCAATTTGTTGGTGTTTTGATGTTGATGTTGTTGTTATTTTAAGGTCTTGGTGTTGGCGTACGTTTACTAGATGGCTATTTATGTTAGCCGATTCCAATCATTTTGGGAATACGGTTTGATTGTTGTTGTTGTTGTACGTTTTCGTTGGCGTTTTGAATGATGATCACTTGAATTAAATAATAGGAATGGCATGATACTCAAACTGGGTGGCTTCGCGTTGGGCGTCGGTTCGATAACAGCGGCTGTGCTCACCTTCAATGGCAAGCTGCCATGGGACGACAAAAACAATGAGCGGGTAAGTTTGCAAAAAGTTACACACTTTGATTTTGACAATATCTTAATTTAAAGATTTGCATAGTGATCACATTTCAAACAATGATGACAGCGGATTTTTGTGGGAAAACTTATATTGGTGATTGTGATTCCTTTGGTGGTCTACGGACTTTGTCATTATTGCCGCTATCCCATGGCCACTGCTCCAGGGAATTCGACACCGGCACCGGCACAAGTTGCGACTTCAACAGATTCGACAAACAATGCTTCAACATCAAGTGACACGGCAAAGCTTGAGGGTGATGAGAGTGTGATGGCAAATGTTTAGACAAGTATGACAATTAATTATGAGCAAATTGAAACCTGCTGCTTGTATCAGTGTGTCGAAACTATGAGAATGAGGCCCTGTTTATACAGGTTTTGAATTCTATAACAATGACATTATATGATCATGCCTATTTGCCCTTTTAATTTGCGGCGGATGTAATCAACGCTATATATCTAGTTTTTATTGCTTTCGTCTTTGAACCAAAATGAGATGGTGTTGTGATTAATTTTGATGCTGCTTTGGGCTAATTAAATTGGACTGTGAATGTAGCTACTGTCCTTTTCGCAGGTGCAACTAATAGCACTTCTTCTTGCGGCAAGTTTGAATGTTACTGATCTATTAATTTAATGAATATTATTATAGTGCATAACAAGGATAATTACACTCAAATTAGGTTTCACCGATATATACTACTCTATCGTTGCATCGTTTCCCTTTAGAATTTATTAATTCATGACAACTCTCGATGTTGTAGAAGTCCAACTCATGTAGAATTTATATATATATATATATATATATATATATATATATACACTAATATATACATACTGTTACACACAAATCAATGATTTAGGTCTTTTTAACCTGCAATTGCAATTATAGAATAGAACCATGTCTACAAGTCAAGAACCTGAGGTGCCCCTTCTCGGTCACGTAGCCGATGCTAGCGCTAAACAACCCACCATTGGTTACCCTTTGAACTGGTGTGTCGTCCCTGACAAGAAACCACAAATTCAGCCCGCTCCTCCATCAACAAGCAGTGGCGGCAGTCGCGCTCATGGCCAAAACAACAATAACAACGACGAACGCTGTATCCACACATGTTGTGCCGTGTTATTCATAATTGCCTTGTGCTTTATTCCATACTCCATATGGGGAATTATCACTAATCGTAACTATGTTCCGGTCACGGTTCGACTTAATTCGTTTAACGTCTCCTCGATGGCTATATCCAATTCAACATCGACGATTATTACTACCGGTGATTATAACAACTATACATATGTGGTGGCCGATTTGAACGTGAAACTTTCAGTCAAAACCTTGGAAGACACAATGTATTTCGACCCTTTAACAGTGTGGGTCAAGTACCGTTATGTGTTGCTAGCATCGACTAAGATTGAGGGTTTTCGTGTGAAAAAATATAGCCAGGAGACGCTTCCTACCATAGACGACCTACGCGTTAGGGCACGACTCGATAATGTTACGGCTGATGCAATGGTTAGGGATTTGGCAAACGATGGAGCTCTGGAGTTGAGATTGATTGCACGAGGTCATATTTTGAGCAATGGCGTTGATTGTGATATGGAAATTGTTTGCAGTGACATCAACATCGGATTTTCTAATCACACTATGATGAATGGAAATATGATCAATGAACCATCTTGCAAGGTTCGTCGACACTAGTCTACACAATTTTGTATGCTCGCAAGTTATTATAAGTGTTATTTGTATTCTCAACTTTGGCCCCATAATTTGACCATGATCGATGTCTTTTTTTTTTGTTTTTTTTTATGTTCTGCTTTGCCCTATTATTATTTTGCTAAAATTGCTTCCCAATGCAATTTTCGTACATAGTGACGTACGGACTTATATGTGGGGGTTTAACTGATAATTGGTGTCGATGCAATCTTTGGCTAACGGAAACTATCGTACGTTTTAGGTCCCGACTAAAGTACGTGTCAAGCTACGAAGCACGGACACCTCTCCCAAGTGACGTGTCCGTATCCAATACGGTGTCGGACACGGACACCGGGAGGACACGTGTCGGACACGGTCGGTCCGGTGTCCGGTTTATTTTTTTTAACTCGGACACAAAACCCGATTTTTTACACACAGGACACCGGTTGGACACCTCTGGGACACCTCTAGGACTCAAAACCAAACATTAAGCAAGCATTTTGGCGAAATAAACATTCTTAATCTCGAATTCATTAGCGCTTCCCTTAACATATTCAATGATCATGTGTGTAATATCTTTATTTTGAAATTGTTTTAAGTTTTAAAGTTATAAATTCTTATTGTTTTTATTAAAAATATAATATTTATTTTATTTTAATATATTTATATTAAAAAATAATAGCGGTGTCGGTGTCCTAGATTTTGAGATTGAGGTGTCCCGGTGTCCGTGTTGGTGTCCGTACTCGTGCAACATAGGTGTCCAGGCCATTTAGGTTTTTCTGGCCGGAAGTACATAAAAGTTGGACATAGACGTGAAGTAGTTCAACAAACACACAATTAGTCTCTATTAGCTCCAAAACCACACATAGAGGAAGTGGCTGGAGACAAGTCAAGATTTTTGTCACACATTGAGCTAAATTTGTTAGATTATATAAGCATGAGATCTTTTTTTATTTGGCAAAAATAAAAACTTGAAATAAAAATCAAAATAAGTACTTTTGTTGCAAGTTGAACCAAACACTCGTTATTTTTCCAAAAAATAATTATTGAAGAAACTAATTCTAAAAAATAGAAATAGATTTAGAAAAACTTGGGCCAAACATACTCATTACCAATTTCTGTTTTAACACGTCTAATAGAAATCATTGTTAATAGACCCGTGCAACACACGAGGTTTCATCCTAGTTAAATATGAACAGGCACCTCGAAAGCACATATGGATCGCTCTAAAACACCAACTCTATCTTCTTCCCGACTTCCTTCTATTTTCGAGACTTTTTTTTTTTTTTTTTTTTTTTATTGTTCCTTGTGTGTATCTAATAAATCTAATCTAAAAAATCATTATCAAAAATTGCTAATTGGTAATTCCTTGGAAGTTAGAATTTGATTGAATATAGACTATCCTAATTCCTAGCAACTTCCTAATTCCTATAATGAAGGCTGAAATGCAACTCATATAAAATTAGACTTACCCACGTACATATACTCACATATATATACAATATTGCAATACAATAGTCAATAGGTTTAATTTAATCGCCGGCATGGCTACAAGTCAAGAAAACGCGGTGCCGATACTTGGTTGTTACGTAGCCGCCGATAGTCATAGTAACGAACACGCCATTGCTTACCCTTTGCTCACCCCTAACAACAAACCACAAACTAATCCCAAGCCAAACAAAAGCACACCACCATCAACAAGCGGTGGCGCGCGGGAACAGATTTGTTAGAAGATTAAAGGAGATATGGGCTAATGGCGAGACTCGCTTTGCCTGCGCGCTTTTTGGGTTGTTCCTCATACTTTGCTTATTCATTGCCGTATCTTGCGTATTCGAGAGGGTCATTATAGGTCTTCCGGTCACGCTTCGAGTTAACTCGTTTAACGTCTCCTCAATGACTATTTCCAATTACACATCGACGATCACTACGTATATATACTACCCATGACTATAACAACAACTATACATATATGGTGGCCGATTTGAATGTGAAACTTTATGTCCAAACCATGAAATACACAATGTATTTCAACCCTTTAATAGTGTGGGTCAAGTACCGTAATGTGTTGCTAGCGTCGACTAAGGTTGAGGGTTTTCGTGTGAAAAAAATTCAGTCAGAAGGAACTTCCCTCACTAGACCTACACGTTAGGGCACGACTCGAAAACGTCACGGCCGATGCAATGGCTAGGGATTTGGCGAAAGATGGAGCTCTGGAATTGAGTTTAGTCGCACAAGGTCATATTTCGAGCAAGGGCGAACATTGTGATATGGAAATTGTTTGCAGTGAGATCAACGTCAGGTTTTCGAATAACAGTATTATGAATGGAAGTATGATCAATGAACCATCTTGTGTCCAGGACTCTTTGTCGTCATTTTTTCTAGCTAGGATTTGTCAAATCCTCTTGATCGAGGTCGTGATGATCAAGATTCATGTACTTACAATAAAAGAGTAATTGTGGCCAAGTATGATACGGAGTATTTTGTTTTAACTTTGCTTGAACCATATCAAGTCTTTGAATTTTGTCCTATTGCGAGATTCTACAACGCAAGATAAGCATTGAACATTTGTTTATCGATTTTTCTATAGTGTGCCCATTGACCATTGGGCACGTGTTAATAGCTATTTTCTAGTCCAATGGGCACACTTAAGAGCAACTCAAACTAAAGTTTTTCCTCCATATTATCTAGTCTAGTGTTTAGTCAAGTTTATGCTAATTTATGATCCCCTCTATCAAGGACTTTAATTTCTTTGCTTTTTTTATTAGCAACCACAGTTAGCATTTCTCAGTACTGTATATTTAAGGTGGCCATTGCCAAGCCTAAAACTGAAAGTTGGACATGAACCGATCGCGAGTAGAGACTCCACAAGGTGGTTCAAGAAACACACATGCAAACAATTACACTCAAATTAGGTATCACCGATGTATAGTACTCTATCGTTGCATCGCTATTCCGATCCTTTAGAATTTCATTCCTAGTAACTCTCGATGTTGTAGAAGTCCAGCCCATATAGAATTTTGGAAAGACACGCGTACATGTATATACTATCACACACAAATCAGTGAATTAGGTCTTTTTATCACACACCTCCTCCATCAACAAGAAGTGGTGGCGGAACCAACAATCAAATCAATAGATCAGTTATAACAAGGCAGGTATGTGGGCTTACTCTTAGTGATGAGGTACGCTTTCTTTGCACATGTCGTTCCGTGTTGTTCATAATAATTTGCTTATGCGTATTGGCATTCTGCACATGGGCTATAGTCACTGATAAGAATGTTCCGGTCACAGTTCGACTTAATTCATTTAACGTCTCCTATGTTAAGATATAACCAATTATTCGGTCTCAACCATCAGTCTAGACTTTTGGTTGGGTTGGCTCTTTTAACTTTTTTTTTTTTTTTTTAAACGATAACCTAACATAATTAGGAGATATATGTCAAGATATCACAATAATCTTAACATCCTCGATGGCTATATCCAATAATTCGACATCAACAATTACGGCCGATTTGGACGTGACACTTTCAGTGAAAACCATGAAATACACAACCTATACGAGACATATTTGCCATTTCTACAGTTTAGCTATACGAGACATATTCAGTATTCACATAACATATTTTCACATTAGTAAATTACCCAAAATGATTGGCTGATAGTCCATGGATCTGCAGATATTTTAAGTTTTAACTCATAGATTTTGGTGGTCAACGCCCAATCATACGAAAAAGTCGTTGATTAATCAAATATTTAAGGTTTACCGTCACCGTGTCTCACCTTCCCCGCAAATCAACATGGTCTTACTTCCTTTGGATCATTTATTTATATAGTAATATAAGCAAACTAATCCGGTCGAGTACATGAAACATGCCGCCAAAATTCCTAATAATAATTCATCATTACGCTACTATTTTATTTAACAATAATGCCAAAGAAAAACCGCAACAACAAGCCACTAACAACATTGCTAAATCCGAATTTGGTAAAGCAAAAAAAAAAAAAGAGAGAAAACATTTTTAGATGGGAGGAGTTGAAGATGAAGAACAATGTTTGATTGAGCCGCAAAATGAGCCGTCGTTGCCCACTTCTCTTATCTGGTCTTTGTATGTTGGACACTTCTTGTCACGTTGGAGTGCCAGGTTTGTTTTTGTTATTTCCAATTTGGACGCAATTTTTAAATTTCGGAAACACCCTCTTTATGTCATTTAACATAGGCGTAAATTTGCGTACATTTGAACTTTTCTTTACTTACTATATATAGACGAGAAAAACCCTCGAGACACTAGGGTAATGTCGTTATTTGTTTGTATTACTGTGTAATCAGGGGCTTTAATTATGATCAAGTGCTTTCTTTGGTATCTTGATGTATAAGATAAACTTGCAGGTTATTGTACTTGCAAGAACCTTGTTGATTTCAGAATTAAGGCTTTGACATGATAAGCTTTCTTTGGTATCTTGATGTATAAGATAAACTTGCAGGTTATTATACTTGCAAGAACCCTGTTGATTTCAGAATTAAGGCTTTGTCATGATAAGCTTTCTTTGGTATCTTGATGTATAAGATATACTTGCAGGTTATACTGTGTAAATTTCTTGTTACATCTCTCAAATAATAAGTTTCTCTAAAGATTTAGTTGATGAAGGAAGCAAAAATCTTAACTTTCAACTTCCTAATTAATGACTTAGACAAGACACGCAATGCTAATTCTATGATTAATCATCAGGAAAGTAATAAAGATTTGTATGAAATGATCAAAACTGCAGAATGTGGGAGTTTTCTGTGGCTTTATACATGATCAACATCGGGCCGGGCTCGTTGCTACTTACTGCAATGTATGGGATTGTGGAATCAGCTTCAGTCGCTTTGTTAGGTCCGATTATTGGGCAGTGGGTGGACAGGCTTACATATATCAAGGTGACTGAGATCAGAAACTTCAAATATACACTATATATTAATGCTCTTTAGAATTTCCTGCAAACTTTATATAACTTCTTTTTCTGTATTAGTGCCGACTTCTTTAGTTTGTAGAGCGTAAATCAGTAGCCAAAACTTTGTATCCTTTCATTGTAGGTAACTTGAAACATGCATCTGTCGAGTGTCGACAAGGGTTTCTGGCAACTGTATTAGTTAACATATCATTTTAGGATATTTCGGATTTGTTAGAGCTTACGTTCCTGCAACCTGTTTCAATTGTCCCTTCTACTGGCCTAAAGCTTGTTTTCTGCTTACAGGTTCTACGACTTTGGACAGTTACGCAAAATGTGTCATTTATAGTGGCTGGAGGAACAGTAATTGTTCTGCTGGCATTCCCGACTTTGAACAGCTTGCTGTTCGGTACACTTGTTGCAGCGATTTATTTATCAGGAGCTGTGGCAGTGCTATCAACTCTTGCAGGAACCATCCTGGTTGAAAGAGAATGGTGAAAGGATTTTTTTTTTCTTTTCGTAAGAGTAAAGATTGCATTTCAAAACATGACACTTTGATACTAAGTTTGCTTTCTTAATCAGCCTACTGTGACTTAAACATCACATTCTAGTATGTGACCGGTAGTGTACTTGCTAATTACCCAATCATAAGCATGACATTGTTTTAAGAAATCAACAGTGAGAAGAGAAGTGTCTTGTGAATAAAATACGCGTCAAAACTATAATAACTTTTGGAAACATGTGCAGGGTGATCGTGATGACAGAAAACCAGCCTCCTGGTGTGTTGTCGAAGATGAATTCAGTTCTTAGGAGAATCGACTTGGTCTGTAAATTATTTGCTCCGGTGGTCTCTGGATTTATTGTAAGCTTTGTATCATTAACTGCATCAGCTCTATTTTTGGCACTCTGGAATATTTTCTCCGTTTGTCTTCTCTATTGGCTACTTAGCTCTGTCTACAGAGGGATACCAGCTTTACAAATGAAAGATAATGTCAAACAAGAGGTGGTCACATCTGGTGTTCCTGAAGCAAGCACATCTCTGATTGAGAAGAACCCGAGCTTGATATCTGAAAATAGAGATGACACACTTCCTGCTGAGACCGGATCAATAGGATGCTTCACAATACTTCCTTGTTTTGGTGCTTGGAAGGTTTATTTAGACCAAGAAGTAGTACTCCCTGGCCTAGCCCTTGCTTTGCTGTTTTTTACTGTATTAAGGTACACGAATTCTCTACAGACTGCACGGCATGCTAATTTACATATTTAGTCTGAGTTTAAGATTGCTGCTGCAACCTTGTTTTTCCGAGGGCCTGTTTGTATCATAGAAAAAACTTTTAGCTTGAAACAAAAAAAAAACAAAAAAAAAAAAAAAAAAAAGTTACTAGTTATTTTTTTGAGTGACATTTGATGTTTGTCCATGAGCAGTTTTGGCTCTTTGATGACGGCTACCTTGGAATGGAAAGGCATACCTGCGTATGTCATAGCCATAGGCCGAGGCATAAGTGCTACTATTGGGATAACTGCGACATTTACTTATCCTGTTCTAGAGTC
>JBBYHQ010000001.1:23039652-23069043 GCA_038382645.1 Spergularia azorica
TTAATGGCCGGAGTTGCAGCATCCCGCCTTGGATTATGGATGTTTGATTTGGCTGTCCTTCAGCAAATGCAGGTAAACTGAATTTCCAATGAATGCTGTTTCTGTTTTGACACTGACAGATGGCTTAGGACTTCAAACTTTCTGATCGACCATTTCTGAACTGTGGCTACACTTTTCTGATTCTTCTTGCCTGCGTCAGTTGATTACTACTTTCCTGTGGTTTCAGGATTATGTGCCTGCATCTGATCGCTGTATTATTGGAGGGGTTCAGAACTCAATTCAATCTGCTATGGACTTGCTAGCTTATGTCATGGGCGCAGTCGTCTCTAACCCTGAGGTGAAGAATCACTCCATTACATCATCCTCTTTTCCTAGGCAATCTGATATAAATTGGTATCATTTTCTTCTGGACTAAATAATAGTTCTATCACAATTTAATGCCTAAAAAATGAAGTTACTAATGAGGGCTGACAGCATAGGTCTTCTGCTATGTTTGATTCACCAAATTGGTACCTTTTGATTCAAATGCAAAATGTAGGTGTCCTCACCATGAAATCACTTACTGTCATTGTGTGCCCGAGTTCCTATATTTCCTAGGTCGATAATCGATTGACTGAGGACAGAGAACTTCTGTCCTGCTGTAGCGAATGTGCAACACTGCAACCTAGTTCCTATGTCAACTAATTAAACCAAACAAGCAGATTACTGAATTCAATGTGTCATGCTTATTATGGCCTTTGTACAGGACTTTTGGAAGTTGATATTGATGTCATTTGGACTGGTAACACTGGACGGAATTCTCTACACAGTACACGTATGGCATGTTCGGAAGCACCTATTTCATTTCGAGAAGCTGTTTGCATTGGCACAGGGATTCACTGGGATATCCTCCTAAGATCCTTCTGTTTGTAATTATTGCAGTATATTAACCTTGTGCTTCCTCTATTGTAGTGTATGCCTTTACAGCTGAATTTTTCACAAAAGCACTCTTCGTGTTATTTTCTCGAAAATTAATTCAAAGTGAAAGATAAATTACCTTTTGAACGTGAAATGTTCTTAAGATGACTTGAAACAATAACAAAACAAACTGTAACTAGAAGATGTCAAATTGCACAAATTTTGACGTGGTACTCAAGATCAGGATTCGATACACATATGCATTGCGCATTAGAGTATCATTGTGGTCCGGTTGACTAATAATGACTCTTTTGCAACTGAAAGGGTAGACTTAAGAGCAGATCTTTCATCACATATTGTTGAACTTTACTCAATGGTAAAAGTAAAGTTGCTTGAGCTCTATCCAACTTAAAGTTGCAACATCTTTTGCTTGTTTTGGGCTAACAAGTTGAAACACACTGTTACCTATTCTACAGCGTATATTTGTGTGACGAAATTCGAGAACAACCTATACCACAGTTATACGTAACTTAAGTTCTTGAATTATGAAAGTAACATCGTCATAAATACCATATAACTAACATAAGGGTCGTAACTCACAATAAAAGGTAGATTGCCAAAAATGTTTTAAAGCCGGATATTGAGCGTGGATTTGAAGAAATTGTAACTGCAATTCTCATGTGTGCCTTGGAGATTCAAAGACTTCAGATCCTAAATTTGCAAAATTGCATTAGCTTTATGTCCAAGTGTATCTTGGGGATTTAAAGCTACGTATATAAAGTGTGATTCCACTATAACTTATAATTGATCATCTGATCATTTATGCAAATGACAAGTCTTTTTCTTTGAATCACAGCAACATAATCCAATAACAAGTACTCCTACTCCAGTAGTACTTCGGATTTTGGTGATGAATAATTTCGGTTTCGAGACATTAATACGTTTTGATTCCGATGTTACTATGCTATCCAAACAACCTTCATGTTAATCATCCTTGCTTGCAACTATTGTCGAGTCAATACCCACACCATGTCAATATCAAACTAAGGTCCGAGTAACTTCAGACTGCAACCGCCAAACTCTCGATATATATCTTATCGTGTCAACTTTACCGACTCTACGGAAAGTAACTGATCCAATTCAAGAAGTGATTAGAGTGACAAAGTAAATAAGATTAAGACAAAAGGCGGCAAATTATGCTTAAAAACGCCACGTTCTAATAAATAAGCCTAATTAAATTCAATTAAAACCCAAATCTTCCCCACTCACTTTCCCCTCTCTCTCTCTCTCTCTCTCTCTCTCTCCTCCGCTAGAAATCGTCATCCCCCAATTTTGAATTTTTACTGTGACAATTACTACATGTTACTGTTATTATAATCTTTTATTTGATTATGTTATGGGGATTTATAGCTCTTCATACCCACCATTTTTTCACTAATTACAGGTTAAAGTTCTCATCTTTTTCTCTTAATCTTGTCTTAGAAATTACTCTATTATTCATTTACTTGGTTTGGCATTTTTAATGGTGAAATTTGGGCATTTGGGTATCTGGGTAATTGGGTAATTTTGTATTAGTATGAGCAAAAGGGTAGAATTTGTAGACATGGAGAAATATATCATGAAGTTTTCAAATTTGTGGAATTAATTACTTTATGGGAAGTTTAAGAATTTTGATTTGGAAGGTATTGTATAAGAGAAAAATTGATGGAAATTGGGTGAATTGTTTGGGAAATCTGTGTTTTTTTAGGTATTTCAAGCTCAGTAATTAAAGGGTAATTAATTTGAATGATTATTATTGTGTGAACAATCAGAAAAGATTTTGACTGAAAAAGGAAAGATTATTTTTCACCAACTTGCTGAATAAATGCCTAAACTTTGAACAAGGGGGCAGTCAATGAGAAATTGTAAAGGGGAAGCTTTGTGAAATTTCAATGGTAAGTTTGTTCTTTATCTCTCTCATCATTGCTATAAAGTTGAAGCTTTATCAGGTTTTGTAATTTGTGTTATAAGATTTGCCATTTTGTAATCGTAAAATGAATTTAGAGGGTACATAGAAGGTTTGCTTGGTGTGGTGTTGCGTGGCGCCGTGGGTTGGATCCATATTGTGGTGGTGGTGATTATTGTTCTCGAGGGTTAAGTCGTTAAGAAGCTTGTTGAGCTCTCTGTAGGCACTGGAAAAGTTTAGTATGTGAGAAGGAACCTGTGTATTAGGCTGATTGGGCACCAGAATTGTATATGTCTTCTTGTCCTGCTGGTTGTTTAGTTTGTCCTAGTGGAATGACTGGAATCTTTTCTTGCTTTGTTTTAACTTGTGGTTGGTCCTCCATAATTGATAATATTGTGGTGATGTTAATGTGTGTTGTAAATTCGTATCCTTTTGCTGTTTGATCTTCAAGTATTAGCGGCTGTCAGCCTGTTGACAGATGAGTTATGTTTTTGGTTTTGCACAGTTATTAGTCTAAACTGAGGTGGAGCTTTTCTGGCGTAATGGAGGATTCTGGTCAACTGCAACGAGCATTAATTGATGCCTCAGCTGGAGCAATCTCTGGTGGTATATCTCGCACAGTCACATCCCCTTTGGATGTCATTAAGATCCGGTTTCAGGTATTTGTCATCCACTCCCTTGTTCTGAACTCATTTCTTTCTTTTTGTAGCATTATGACAAAAACATGTTCCAAAAAAGAAATCAGATTGGCTTATCATGGATTTGCATGCTTGGCAATCTGCCTATTTTCAGTTGTAGATGTTCTTTGGTGTGGCATATACCTGATGTGCATTTTCAATCAAATTCTCATGTAATTCCATAATCGTGGTTTAAAACTTGGTTGCTCCTTGTTGCTGTGCTTTTCATCTATTGTCGAATGCTCTCCAATTCAGCATTTCTTTCCTTTTCCCCTGTAAAGGTTTTCGTTAGCTCTCTGACCCTGTTCTTGCTCTTTGAACATCCTCCCAACTGAAGGAAAAATCACATTGTTGTCTGAGTTTTGGTATTGTTGGCTCACTATTTTCAACTAATGTGAGTGTTCTCCGAACTTCTGCTAGCATGACTGACTCATGAAAGTCTAAAGATGGAGACATTAGGTTGTCATGTTTCTGAGATAGTTTCTATTGTCCACTATCATGTTTGGTAAGATTGATCTCCATCATGATGTAATGAGATTTAGTTTTGCTATAAAACAAAACAAAAACAAAAAAACAGTGAATCAAGGGGAGAGAGAGGAGTCAAGATTCACGAATGAGTGTAGTCTATTACATCTATTGGTTTTTTCACCGTTCAGATGGAATAAGGGTCTTTACCAAAATTAATTGGAGATCCCAGCACATAATTACTGGATTACGAATTACCTCCAATCGGACCCTCTCTGTTCTTCTTTCATGGTTTCACGACTTGTTTCTGCTTATTTCTAATAGTTTGGACTTTCGATCTCCTTATGTTAGGATATGGAGTTCCTCCTATCAAACATGTTATAATGCTTCCCGGTTATCTCTACTAGTGAAGATTTTACCTTTACATTGTAATAATGGAAGTACCTCTTACCAAACATGCTATAAGCCTTTGTTGCTAGTCATTATGAAGCGTCGTTCAGCTGATTCGGTGGTGGGTCAATCCCTTATTGGGATGTCAATGTCAAATAGTGAATTTTAAATTTAGAGAGATTTTAGTGGCCACTGTTTTATACTATCATTTGCTTCATCTGTGGCTACCCTTTTGAAAACATTCCTTGGGTCACATTTTGTAAATAGACGTTACTAAGATAGGAGGGTGACATGCAGTAGGGCATTGACTATATGTGCAACTTTTTGGGAACCAAAACGTTTTATCTTGTCAACTTCTGAATGCGATACTTATTGCAATGAGGATAGATATGTATGCAATAGGGCATCGAGTATATTGGCAACTTTTTGGGAAGCAAATGTGTTATCTCGTCGGCTTTTACATGCATTACTTACTGCTGTAAGGATAGATATAGATTATATATTCTTAAACTTTTGCACATCTGATGATGTAATTGTGATGGAAAGAAAAGATAAAAATATCACTAGTTTGCTGCTTAAATACATGCCTTTTTGTTATATATTATTATGAGAATCGGCCATGTTGAGTACTATATGTTCGTTTACCTCTGTGCTTAGTGACAACTTAAGGTCAATTGATGTCGTGTATAACTGCTTTGTATAAGACATCAAGTGCTGTCTGTTCTTGTGGCCCTTTTCTGATCTTTGAGATGTGTTGTTTTTTAATGTTGACAGGTCCAGCTAGAACCAACAACTTCATGGGCTTTACTTCACAAAAATATGTATGCACCATCCAAGTACACTGGGATGTTCCAGGCTACTAAAGATATCCTTAGAGAAGAAGGTCTTCCGGTATCTACATGATCTTTTATGTCATTGAATGTTGAATCATGGATGCTTTTTACTTGAATGCCTTTTCTTTTGAAGTTAATATGGTTGAGCCAGTAACAATATTGAATTTCTTGAATAGCTCTTCCTCATTTGCATCTGCATCTTTCGGGAATGGAAACCTGAGATTTAAGAATAGGCTAATCTAAAATGACTTTGTATGTGATGCATGTAGTCTATGTGAATTTAGTCTTCGGAGTCCGACCCCCTTCCTCTCTGCTTTCTCTGTGAACGACACTAGGAAATGACTAATTAAGTTCAAATCACATGTTGTGTGCTTCTTGAATGAAGTTAAGGCGACAAATTGCATTCTTTGTAATTCTGGTAAATTGGAGATGCTCTTTACTGAACTTGTGTTGCGTCAGTCTCACCACTTATCTTTTTGGCTCCATCTTTCTTAAATCATCTTCAGCTTCTACTAATTTTAGTTTTTCTGATTTGCTTTTTTTTTCTTCCAGATATGGAGGTTCTGTGTTCTTTGTGTATTTTAGTTGTGAACTTTTCTTAATTGCAGGGTTTTTGGCGTGGTAATGTCCCAGCTCTTCTCATGGTTATGCCATATACAGCGATTCAGTTCACTGTCTTGCACAAGATTAAAACGTATATGTCTGGCTCTTCCAAGGCAGGTTTGTTTGCGTCTTCTCATCCATGTCCTAATCTATGTGTCGTTTTCTGTCATTTCATTCATCTGACTATTTCTGCTTCTACCATCACTTAAAAGGTTCGTACTATCTGACCCAAATTCTCTTTGGGGTAGTTCTTTAGTTCCTTGAAATAAAGGAAATCGGCCCCATTTGTATGGTGTATTGGTGTTTGTGCCCCCTTCATTTCTTTAGCTCACAGCCGCTATCTTTGCAGAAGACCACGTCCACCTTAGTCCATACTTGTCCTACATCAGTGGAGCCCTGGCCGGATGTGCTGCCACTGTCGGTTCGTATCCATTTGATCTTGTACGCACAATATTAGCATCGCAGGGGGAGCCAAAGGTATTACTTTGTTGGTGTGAATGTCCCATTTATATATAAGTGGGATTTGTTATCATAAACTATAGACCCTATGAGCAGTTTATAAATAACCTCGCTGCTGTTTACTTTACAGTCACCCACATAGATTATGTTCTATACTTTGCGGTTATATTTGTTCGATGCACTGTTGGTAATAGACTCGGGAACTTCAATCCATGTTAACATGCTTTTCATCTTTTTTTTTTTGTTGTACCATTGTTTCTCTAATACGTAAAGAGGCAAGGTGGTGTTCTAACTGACAAACATGTAATACCACTACCTCCCAGTCAAGTGAACTCTTTTGATTTACTCTGTTTGTGTGTGCCAGACACGAACCAAGATCCTTTGTTGATTAAGAACCTGGGCAAGACCTGGGCAATAAATAAGTGATTTTAGATAGTTTTGGCCATTATGTTCTACTGTCTCGATAGAGTCTATACCTTCGCTTCTGCTTTTATATTTTACTTCCCTATTCACTGTAGAACCAGAACGTAGCTTAATCAAGATATAGGACCCGTGACCATGATTAATCATCAATGTTTATTAATGTTTAGGTATATCCGAACATGAGGTCTGCGTTTGTTGGTCTCTTTGATACACGGGGTTTGCGGGGACTCTATGCGGGTTTAACACCAACACTGATTGAAATCATTCCATATGCTGGCCTTCAGTTTGGCACTTATGACACATTCAAGCGTTGGACTAAGGTATGTTTTGTTACTTCTCTTGTATGTTTGCAGTGGTCGTACCTTGGTATCAAATTAGTGAAACCTTAAAAGAATCTTAAAAAGGTGAACTCTCTAGGTATATTTGATCAATGTTTCCTTCCATGGTAATCATTATGTTTCAAACAAGGTATATGACTACATTTCAAGGTAAATTACATGGGAAAACAAAAACCAAGTGGAGAGTGTCTAGGATATAAATATTCATGAATTGGAAATTAGTTCATCCAGAAGTCCAGCAAGGAGTTGAAACGAGTTTAATTGACATTCATTCCACAAAACTTTATGCACACGATACTATTAGTAGGTTCATAATTGTGAAATGGCTCAACTCATTGTGAACTATCTGATGAGTTGTATACTTGTATGGTCTATTGCTATGGCCTACAGAAATTTTCTCCGCATTGTTAACTTGTTCTGAAGATTAAGTCAAAGGGTCCATAGACAAGTTAGCCACTCTCTATCTCTGCTTTTGTTGGTTGATTGACTTGCATGTTGCATTGGGTGCTCTTTCAGGCTTGGAACCTGTCGAGACCTATTGGGGGGAACGCAATTGTTGATGACAGCCTTTCAAGTTTCCAGCTTTTCCTTTGTGGGTTAGCAGCTGGAACATGTGCTAAAGCTGTCTGTCATCCATTGGATGTCATCAAGAAGAGGTTTCAGGTACAGCTCTTGAATTTTGTATTTCGTATTTGTCACAGCTCACGATAGAGATCTTATAAGGAAAAGACTATTACATAAAGCTTCTCTTTACTTTGAGACGTGGGAATGTAGAGTTTTACTGACACTCATTTATATGTTTTATTTCGATACTTGGCTCTGTTAGGTTGAAGGATTGCGAAGGCATACTCGCTATGGGGCGACAGTAGAAGAAGGTGCGTACAGGAATATGTATGATGCCTTTATTCGAATCTTGCACGCAGAGGGCTGGGGTGGTCTTTACAAAGGCATTGTACCTTCTATTGTGAAAGCTGCACCTGCTGGTGCTGTAACTTTTGTTGCGTATGAATTATCGTCTGAGTGGTTGGAGTCTATTTTGACATGAACCTAAGGTTTCGCCTTTTCATTGCATTTCTAAATTTTGTGTTCATTTCTTGGGAAGTATTTCCATTTTCCCACTCTGTATAACTGAAGATCCCAACAACATGAAGCAAGATGCTGGGGTCTTCTTCATAGCATCTACTAATTCTTGAATCATGGGCAATCCCCATATTTTGTTAGTGCTCGAAATTTGAATGAAGCGAACAGAGACTGAGGCATTGTGTTCAGTTCTGATTTTTTGAGGAATCGACTACTCATTTTTTCGATTACCTCGTTATTTTTATTATATACTAGTATACTTTTTGGATTCGGAAAAATCTCGAGTTGAACTTGTGTTAGGGGTCCAGGAGAGACAAGCGGGTCGAACTTGCTGGTATGATCTTTCGAGAATTAAGATGATGTAGCTTGAAGGGAACTTTACCCTTGTTCAGCTCGTCTAAGTTTCGTTGACATTTACCAGAAAGAAATGTTGACTATTGTGGAGAAAGTTTGATCTTGCTAGACAAATGCTAAAGATTTTTTATGAGTTCGAGCATTACTACATTCTCTAGTACAATTTCAGGACTTTTAAGAAACAGGTTGAGATTTATGTCGATTCAAGCGTGCAATGCTATATTCTCAAGTTCGAATTCATGGCATTTACAAACTAGCTGAGATGGTGTCGACCCAATCTCGGTGATGCTCTATCATTTATTTATACACATGGAACATCGTCATTGGTACGTTGTTACATTCTCAAGTTCGGATTCGAGCCCTAATCCTTCTTTTGCGAATTGCTAGTGATTATCGCAATTTTCAGATAAAAATGGAAGGAAACATGCATGAATAATGATGCATGTTCTGATGCCTATCCTCCAAAAGTCAGGATAAGAATCCATACGTTAAGGCGTCGTGTTTCTTGTCGTTTAGAGAGGGCAACTTCATCCGTACTAGTCTTGTACTGAGGATTCTGTCTTCCAGTAGTACTTGTTTGACATTCACAATAAATACTTGTTAATCACTCCTCCCATAATATTCTTTTTTGTTGTAGCTTAGATTAGCAGTATTAGACCAGATATTCGAATGTTTACTTCGAGTAGTTCAAAAGACATAAACCCCGTCAAAAATAAAATGAAATATTTTTTGTGTTATTTTGAGGTGTTAATTGGTTTTTCGGAAGATGTTAATAGTTGTTATCTGGTTGTACAACATATCATATGTCAACTAGCAGAGCTTGTTGTGAATTTCTATGTATTTTATAAGCAACTTGACTTGATTGTACTTCATTTCACTCCCCTCAAACTATAAGCAAGTGTTATTTTATATCATTTTCATGCCCTCATATGTGATTGAACTAGCTTGACATGTAACTAATAATCCTCGTATGTCCCCACGTTAGTATATTTAGCCAATCGACTCTCTTAAGAAACCTAAAAGGGCATTTTTTCTAATTTGACTTGTAGGAGTAGAAGGCATGAAACCATATGTTATATGTTGCATTATTATTCATATGAATACGTGACATATACTACTCGTATAGTACCATAGATAGACTACTTCATTCGAAGAATTCCAACCCCAACATGAGTGAGACATAATTTTAAACTTTATTCTTGAGGAAAGACTGGGGAAGTTGCATCCGTACACCAAGCTTGGTACTTGTCTTGTACTACTACAGAATCTTATTGACTAATTAAATTGGTGTTAAAACATTTCTTGGCAAAAATTATTAACAAGTTGACTTTTAAATTCCAAGTGGACTTTGGGTGAGAGTAATTGACTAGATATTACATGACATCACAATGACTTGTTTCCTTAGCGGGCGGCAAAGGATAGAAAGTTGTTACTAAATTGTTTCATCTCCGATGTGTTCTTGTTGTGGTAGTGGTGAATAATGATGATGAGAAACATTGAATTTAGTTTCTAAAATATAATCGTAAGCATCAATTTTCATTCACGATTTGTTACGTTTTACGTGCTCAAAACATATGTTGATAGTTAAAACGTAGCAAACCAGTTTATCATGATAATATCGGTGACTCGTTGTGTCAATGAGCTAGATCAGCTTAACTACTCCCTCCATTTCATTAGGATCTTGGTATCTCATTTGGGCACAAGAACCAAGGAATGGAGGGAGTTAGATAATTAAGCCCAATTAACTAACATTAATCATCCACCTTCTCTCCTCCCTCACCACCCGACCCACCACCTTCTCTCCTCTCACTCCTCGCACATAATCTCCTCCCAACCACCAAGATCGATCTCACCCTCCCTCTTTCTCCTCGCCGGCGATCTCCTACGTCACTCTCCCGCACATATCCGCGGCTGTCTGTCGCCTCCATTAAGCGCACGTTGAATCTTCCCTCTCCTCTGACGATCAATCTTTCATGTCCACGTCTTTTCGTTCCCCCACTCTCTCTTCTGATCTCTCTCCAGATCTCGTCGGCGATGATAGGGGTTAGGGGCCGGTGTTGTGATGCTGGTGGTGGCCATTTTGGAAGTTGTTGGGTGATTGTTGTGGTGGTTGTTTGGTAGTTGTGGTGGTGGTCAAGTTAATAATAGGGTGGTTTATCATGTTAATTAGGGTTAGTGGATGGATTATTATATTGGTTTATTAATGTTAAGTAGGGTTAACGGTATGTTAATGGAATAAGTAAGGGTAAAATGGGAAGTTTAAGTGCGTAAAACTTACCCGAAATAGAAACACAAAGAAATGACTGAAATTGCCGAAAGAGGAATATGCCAAGATCCTAATGAAATGGAGGGAGTAGTAGATATCGGCTTGACTAGGGTCACAATTGGATGGTAATAGACTAATAGGCCGGCTTGACTTATCCTCTTAGCCATCCTTCTTTCAAGACATTGATCGAATTAACCTTTTGCATATTTTTTAGCAGACTAACCGTTGCATTACGTAAATTACGAATAAGATAAATTTATTGTTTTGCATGAGATGAATCTGGCTCGTCCCTCTGCCTGGCAACCTAGTGGCAGAGTATAAGTCACGCATAATATTCTTGACCTAACTAATTAATACTCCTAGTCGTTGTAATCATTATTTAAGAGCAAAACCCACTTTTACGAACATTTTTCTCTTTCTTTTACTGGAGAACTATTAATCTAGAACTAGCAAATGTATGTGGATTCGATAATAATGTATTATATAAAGGGTGGAGAATTCAGGTCGACGAATCCTATCAATTATCAATGCGTCAAATTTAGTGTATGTGCGTCTAGCTAGCTAGTGGAGAATTTAGGTAACAATTGTCCAACTTCTTTCATGCATATAGTGATACTCTTGTCTCCAATTTCCAGTTTCCACGTTTACCCCCTTCAAAAAATTGTAAATGCACAATTGGCTAAGTATATTTCGGATTCTCTTACATATTCAAATCAAATGTTTCAAAAGAACGACGGACGGAGATAATTATTCATGAAAGGTTTCTATTGTATTGTTATTATTATACGAACCTAGATACATGGGAGAGGCCAAGGTTAGGGACATTGACATAAACCTGACCTAATATAATCCTTGGTCAATTGATTCAACATGCGAAATGTTGAAACGTAAGGAAAAAAAAGAACCGCAAACTAGAGCATAAACCATGTTTCAATGTAATCTCAATACTAAATTAAGATTACGTTCTTTTCGCCTGAAAATGTTTGGTTTAACCCTTTCGAAGATGAAATTCAATAATTGAGATTTTTGATCATATTACCATAATCTAAATGAAATCATAATGTGAAAAATTGTTATGTGTCCCAATTAAAGAATCATATTAAATTAATTTTAGTTGATTAGATAGAAATTTTCTCCATAAGAAGATAATGATGGTAACAATTTGGACTAGAAAAACCTTCCCCACCAAAGACACGTACTACCAAATTACTAATACTCAAAAAAACAAAAGAAAATTAGAGTTTGATCCTCCACCACTTATAAATAATCTAGTCACCTCACCCAAAATTATGTGCTCATTTTATGTCATTTTCAAACCTCCCCAGAATAAATACATCAAAGTCATTTTATAGCTTCTTTCGAGACTTTAACTTTACTCTAAGTTGTACCTGAGAAAGGCCGTTTATAAGTACGGCACTATCTTTTCGGTGTGTGGAGAATTTGAGTGCTTTATCATTCTCTCTCGTCATCATCTCGACCGGTTATCACCTTTGCATAGAACGATAAGAGTTATGACTTGGTGGATGTTTTTAATGAATTGAGATATGAAAGATGATTTCATCTACGATATAGGATTTTATTTGTATTAGTATGACTCGAATAGATGACCTGAATGTAATAGTAGCGCAAAAGTTATTACTGATTATCTAAACTAAATTCTACTTTACTCAATCACTCTATAAATTCGATATAATCACATATATGCTAAATTGTTAATAGAGATTTAGGAACTAAGTTTCTTTTGCGCCGTCTACCCGGTACTAAAGGGATCCAATTATCCAAATGACATAACTTGGATTGACGGAATCATTGAACCTTGATGATTCTACAATTAGAAATAGCATTGTCTTCCATAGCAAACACAAATGCCCACATTCAAATATATCCGAAATAGACCGTGGTCCAAATGTGCTCTATATCACTTAATTTGATAATCCGAAATTGATCAAATAGGCAAAATGACTCTAATCAATTCCATATCAACCAGAATCACATAGTTTCAAACATATTATGATTAATTGACTTACTCAGAATCCTATCCTTGTGATTCGTTTACGAGATTACTTAGACTTGGGACAAATGTGGCCTAAAATAGTAGGTACATGTAATGTCACGGATCAATCTAGAAAATGGGGGGTGGGAAAAGAGAGAAAATTGGGGGGAGCAAGAGACTAATCGTACAAAGAAGGTGCACTTGAATTTGTCCTTTGCCTACCCCAAATAACCTCTTCCCCCAATAACGACCGGTCCAGTACTTTAATAACATGTGTTTTCCTTATTTTTTTTTTTTTTTTTTTTTCAAACTCACCCTCCTCCACTTCTCTTTTTTTACTTCGTCCTTCTTCGTCCTTACTCGTACGGGGCCTTTTATCTTCCCCCCACCATTGACTCTTTTGCCCCTCATCTCCTTTATTCCTATTCTTTGTTCTTTTTTTTTTTATTCATTTAATCTAACTTTACGATGCTTATATTCGAGCTGAGCTGAGACATGAGTTGATGAGTTTGATTAGAGCTTGTCTACATTGACATATAATTCGAGATTTATTATTTTTGTTTTCTACTGGTACATAGAAAATTAGGAACAACAAATGTCAGAGAAAGGGAATATAATAATTTGAGTTTGGGATAACTTCTAAACAGTTGACTTGATAATCGTTAGGCTGACTTAAATCTTCACCCATTAACGGTTATGAGTGAACTACTAACACACATATTTGATTTGGTCGTTGCCAACTTGAAATAGTTCAAATTGTAAATTGAAGCAAGCTCTACCTCAATCTTATGAGGATACGACTTTAGACAACCTTTGAATACATTGGTTTCTTTACTGATATACCAACTTTAAATTTCAAGGAGTATTTTCGAGTAAAATGTATAAAAATAAAATAAAAATTGAAACAATGAGAATTTTTTATTGAGAAAAGCTTGGTTTTTATGGTTTTAAGGAATCAAAAACTAAAACTAGGGGCGATCTTGTCCGGAAAGCAAGGAGACAAAAGTAATCAGGGACCTAACTTCTTGAAGAAGCCAATAAGGTCAATCTAGTAACTTCAACCCCATTTCCTTCTAATCCTTCCTTCCTTCATCTTCACTCTCCCTGTCCTCTCCAACAGCCAGCCAACCTAATTAACACCTTCTCCCCAATCTCCTTCCTCACTTCCCTCTCTCTCTCTCTCTCCAAACACTTCTATTTCCCTCTCTCCTCTCATATCACCACCACATTATTATTATTATAATAATTATTAGCTCACATTTCAATACCACCAACTAACTCCAATCATATATCTAACTACTACCAAAGCTCACCTAGAGCATAGATACGGGCTAAGGTTTGCGTACATCCGACCCTCCCTTTTAAAAAAAACCGTCATCACTCAGATGGCGATTCTTGAAACCATCCCGGGAACAAAAAGACAGAAAACAACACAACCACCAACACCAACGCCACCGGTGCCAATGGGCAACATTTTCGACAATCTTAGCTCAGAAGTTATCTACATAATCTTGGATTATCTAAAAGACGATCCATTAGATTTAAAATCATTCTCATTAGTATGCAGATCATTTTTCACCATAGAATCAACTCACCGGAAAATCCTAAAACCGTTAAACTCAACCCATTTACCGTCAACTTTAACCCGCTACACCCAAGTCGCCGCCTTAGACCTAACCCTTTGCCCCCGTATCACCGACGCCTCCCTCGCCGCCGTCGCGGCGGCGCCGTGCGGTGAAACGCTGCGTTTTGTGGATTTGTCGAGGTCGAGGTACTTCACCGGAGCCGGGCTGTCGGCGTTGGTGAAGGGGTGTCGGGGGTTGACGGCGTTGGACGTGTCGAATGCGACGGAGCTGAAGGATGCGGCGGCGGCGGCGATAGCGGAGGCGAGGTGTTTGGAGAGGTTGTGGTTGGGGAGGTGTAAGCTGATCACTGATATTGGGATTGGATGTATTGCGGTGGGGTGTCCTAAACTAAAGATGGTTAGCTTGAAATGGTGTTTAGGTGTTGGTGATTTGGGTGTTGGGTTAATCGCGGTTAAATGTAAAGAGTTACGCAGCTTGGATCTTTCTTACTTGCCGGTAATTTTTTTTTTTCCTTTTTTACCCCCTTTACTTTTTACTTCCTTTGGGTAATTGGGTGGGGTAAATTGTTTTCGAAACCCGAGGTAGGTTGATTTCATAACACCATTAGGCCAATCTTGATCCTCGGGTGGGGTGAATTGTGTTGCAAATGAAATGGCCAATAGGCCTATTTGTGGATATGTGGTGTATGATGTCGATTAGTTTAGCTGTTAAAGTTTGTTTTTTGATGTTAGTTTAGCTATGGATTGATTAATTTAATATTTTGTGTGTAGTTGAATTGCTTTTTTTTTGCTTTTTTAGCTTGTCATAGAGGGAGACTTTGGGGTGATCTTGTGGTGTATGATGTCGGTTAGTTTAACTGGTAAAGTTCGTTTTGATGTTATTTTGCGAAGGAGTGATTGAATTAATGTTTTTGTGTGTGTAATTGAATGGAATTGAGTGATTGAGGCGTTGGGGTGATCTTGTGGTGTAGCGTGTTTTTGCGTTAGGATTTGTTTGTTGGTAAAAGTTGGATCTTTCTTATATTTGCTTGACTGCTGGTTGATCAGTGATTTATGAGTGAGTTTTAAATAATCGAGATTAAGTTTTTAATGATTACTCCTATATTTGGTAAATTTCTTTGCTTTTTACTGGTAGAGTGTTTTTATGTTCAGTTTCTGCTGTAATCAAGTAGAGGAACAGAGTTTTCCAGCAAAATCTATATTTGGGAATTTGGGTTTGTTGAGCAATGTTCATAAGTGATATGCTAGATGTTTCGTGTGGCAATCGAAATTTCCTTCTTCTGCAAAATGGTGTACTTGATGAAATTGTCAGTGTCAAGTTTCTTACTTTAAGAATAAAGAGTAAAAAAGGAAGAGCCGGGAACGCTTTGATTCGATGTTCAGTGCTTATTTCGATATCAATGTCAAATGTAGTTTCAGTTTTTTGATCGGGGAAGTGTTCTCTTGGGGCTCAAATGGTGGTTCTTGTTTTGTTGTCCTTCCTCATTAGTTGTGAGTTGTGACTGAATGGTGTAGTCTGATAGTATCCATTTTGTTGAACTTCGGCCTATGAAATGCATTCGACCCTCCTCTTATCTAGCCATTGGTGGGAGCCTTTGAGGCACTGGGTTGTTGAGATGCTTGCTACTGTTCTGTTGAAGTATGTTTGTTTCTACGAAATAGGAATACTGAAGCAGTCTTGTCTGTCCTTTGAGGTGGTTGTTAGAGTCTTGTGTTGGACTACTGTTAACCTTTTTTTTTCTTTTCTTTTTTTGGTGTGTGCGCGGAGGGTGTAACTACTTCTATGAAATAAGACTTTCTGCAATAATTTAATGACACTGATGAATTTGGTTTCTATTCTCTTTACTGGAATCTTTTTATGTTGCTTCATTAGTGAGACTAATGAATGCCCATTTGATCTAAGATCGAGTTTCTTGTTATCTCTAACTACTAAACCGTTCAAGTAGAAGCTAGGCTTGGTCATTAAATGTAGCATCAAGACACAATTTGGGTAACTGATTTAGCTAATTATACTTGCTGCAGATTACGAGTAAATGTTTACCAGCTATCTTGAAGTTGCAGTATCTTGAGGAGTTAGTTCTGGAAGGATGCTTTGGAATCGGTGATGATAGCCTTGCCACACTCAAGCAAGAATCCAAGTCATTAAAGGTAGTGCTACGGGCTCTTTCTTAATCTGAGCTGGTATGAATGCATTTGTCACTGTGTCGTAATTTTTGAAGGCCATTTTATTACTTGCGTATTCTGTCAATTCCTGGAATGAAGAGTAGGTATACTGCATTTTAAACCAGGTATAACCAGCATATAGGTCAGCCTTAACGTTTCTGATTTATTTATGAATGTACTTTGGAATTCAATAGGCATTAGTCTTCTGTGTTAGCTAACTTCTCTTGGAAATAATGTCTGGATTCGAGAAGTGTTACTTTTCTTTGAGAAATTCTAGTGAATGTTAGCACGTTTATAGTTTAGTCACCCTTGAGTTTCTTCTGTTGAGCATGGCCTTGAACCTTCCGAAAGAATGAAAAACATTTATCCTAATACATCTGTTTGTTTGACTTATGCAGATTCTTGACATGTCAAGTATTCAGAACGTTAGTCATGTTGGCTTGTCTTCACTAACTCATGGGATTGGATGTCTGCAGCAATTGACATTAGCCTATGGTTCTTCGGTGAGTTTTTGAGTAGTGCTTTGTTTTTTTATTACAAATTAATCATTTTAAACAGTTTCAAAGTTGTCATTTTGCTGACCATGCCGCGTGTTTTCAGGTCACTCTTGACCTTGCTCGTAGTTTGCAAAAGCTGTCCAAGCTGCAGTCTATCAAGCTAGATGGCTGTGCAGTAACATGTTCTGGCCTTCAGGCCATCGGGGATGGGTGTGTCTCACTACGAGAGCTCAGCCTGAGTAAATGCTCTGGTGTAACTGATGATGGCCTGTCTTCCATTGTGAGGAAACATAAGGAGCTTGAAAAGCTTGACATCACCTGTTGTCGGAAGATAACTTACGTCTCTATAGCTCATGTAGCGAATTCATGCACCTCTCTCATGTCTCTCAAGATGGAATCCTGTACTTTAGTTCCCAGGGAAGCTTTTGTTCTAATTGGTCGGCGGTGCCATCTTTTGGAAGAGCTTGACCTTACCGATAATGAAATAGATGATGAAGGTGTGTTATGTTTCCTTCATACCTCTCCTACACTCTTAACAAGTCCAATTGAGCTCACGACTGCCTTTCCTATGCAGGTTTGAAGTCCATCTCCAAGTGCTCAAACCTATCAATTTTGAAACTTGGAATCTGCTTGAACATTACGGACAAGGGGCTATCCTACATAGGCCATCATTGCTCCAAGCTCGTGGAACTAGACTTGTACAGGTTCGTGTACTGTCTATTTCATTTGCAGAATTGTTTAACAAAGTCTGAAGTACTGTAAGAACGGGTGCTGCTTAAAAGCTACTAGCGAAATTTAAACGAATTTGTTGGGAGTTAAACAAAACTGAACAATGAATTTCTGCTCAAGGGGGTGTTACAAATATTAAAATGAAATTGGATCAACTTAGAAATCATGAATTAATTGGTGGTGAAGGTTCCTTGATAAATAGATAATTCAAAAACAAGGAAGCAAATTATAATATGATTGAAAATAGTAGGGATTAGTTTTTGAAGAAAACAAAATTACTTCTTAGAACCTAAGGTAAAGCATTCATCCAAACTAGTAAACTGCAACAGAGTGCATTTGAATAGTAGTGTGTGGCTTTGTTAACAATGACCATGATTAAACAATGGACTGTTGCTGAAAAATGACGAAGCTTCGTGTTTTGTACCTCAGTCTATGTTAGGTTAGCCTATAATAGCACTGGGATGTTATGTCAGCCTTCTGTCCTTCCCCCTTTTGGAAGTAACTGTCACTGTATAACTCCTCACATTATGCTGTCATATTATCGTCAGGTCCATGGAAATCACAGATTCAGGCATTCAGGCCATTGCTCATGGCTGCCCTGCCATAGAAATGGTTAATATATCATACTGCCAAGATATTACCGATGGTTCCCTTATATCTCTATCGAAGTGCTCAAAGTTGAACACGCTAGAATGCCGAGGATGCCCTCTTATATCGTCACTAGGAATCGCAGCGATGGCTGTTGGGTCCAAGCAGCTCACCAAGTTAGATATAAAGAAATGCTACAACATCAATGATTACGGAATCATACCACTTGCTCACTTTTCTCAGAATCTCAGAGATGTAAGATCTTTTACCAACTTTGTTGTTCTTCAGACCACTCAATTGCTAGTTAATGCATTAGTCATGGAAGCAGTGGTAATTATAAATGACTCATGGACTGATCGTTTTCTTATGATCGTGTATAGATCAATCTGTCATATACATCTGTCACAGATGTCGGCCTGCTGTCGCTTGCCAGCATAAGCTGCCTGCAAAGCATGACTATTTTGCACATGAAAGGCCTGAGCCCAAGAGGCCTAGCAGCTGCTCTACTAGCCTGTGGAGGACTGACAAAAGTCAAGCTTCACTCGTCGTTCAGATCGCTGCTTCCCCAACCTCTTTTTGAGCATCTAGAAGCCCGTGGTTGTGTATTTCAGTGGAGAGAAAAAGTATTTCAGGTAAACTTACTTACGCCTACCTCAAAATCCATGGCCTTCAAATATATGATGGGGAACTGTGAAATTAGACCATTTGTTGAATGCATAAACGCTCTTTTAAAGTCTACTCTGAATTTGTAAACAAATGATAAGTCATAATTGTTGAAGTGCCCATTTACACTCCACATGTGAGTGTCCCACATTGGAAATGAGGAGAAAAATTCTCTAGTTAATAAATCAAGGAGTTACTCCACCTATCGCCAATTGGTTTTAGGATGGAACCTTCTTGGTTTATGAAGTGGGCTTTCTCTCTCCTCCTTTGGGTGTGGCCAGGCCCGTTTGCGTTATCACCCTAAGCATATAGGGTGTATTGGATTATTGATGTCGAAGATGTTGTGATTCTTGCTTCCTGGGCCTTGTTCTTTTCTAAACCACTAATTTTTTCGACTGAGCGTATGCTTTTCTGGAAAGGTGCTGATTTTCTTTGTGAATGGTGGCAGGACGAGCTAGAAGACTCCAAGTGTTGGAAACTGCAGCTTGCGGACATTAACAGTGACGCCTAAGGCTTGTTCTGTTATAAAAGCAAAGACCACTTGCGAATACAATGGGCCTTTTGGACTTGTCATCCTTTCTTCTACAATTGTGCAAGGGGTGTATCACACTTAGGATGGCCGAGGGCGACTCTTAAAGTTGGCATCTTGCCTCTTTCACATATAACAGAACCCCAAAAGTCCTTAGCTCGTCATCGATGGGGTAAGGTTGTTATCGATTGGTTGGTCAATAATGTAGAACACATGCTGTGGTTCATCTGAAAATGACAGTGCCCATTACCAAATCTAGAAATCTGAGAGGAAACGAACGAGAACTAGTCATAGTAGAAGATTGTCAAAGATGTTGCAGAATCAGGATGTGGTGATGATTTAACTTCGAGTTGCTTCTGAATCAGAAGTTCCAATGACATGTTGAATGAACCAGTACAGAAATAATGGACCGGCTTTCAAGTTTCGGAAACTCTGTAAGAGAAGATTGCTGTGTCCTGTATCCTGTTGCTATGTGGCTGAGATGTATCCTAAATCCTATGGTGGGTTGTTTCTCGCTGCCTGTATTATGAGTACTTGAATTCTGTGGTCGTTGGTGTCCTAGTTTTGTAAAAAAAAATCTGGGATATACCTTCGTTGTACACAATATTGTAAAAACAGTCTGAAAAATGTAACTTTTTGTTCACGAATCTGAAATATCTCCCTTTTGGTGTATTCCTATGTTCTACTTTCACTAGTTCTTTGGTATTTCTTATTGATTTCGATATATGAGATTTTAGTTGGAATGTAAATAATCTAATTTGCACTCCATGAAATGTGATATTATGACTAGCATAAGATGTACTGATGTAGTAGTTTGGATTATTTACGTTCAACAAAAATGCGAGCTTATGGGTGGCATGCCAAATTATTTGAAACATCTAAATAATAAAGACTAGTTCAACAAAAATGCAAAAAAGTATACAAAAAATTAAGGGTATGTGGGAAACCACCTAATAAGTTGCCTATTTTGATAGCTTGAGATCGGGATTCGTTAATAGTTGGTTCTACCATAATAAAAATAACTTATTAGTTGGTTACTCAAAAAATATTTTTATTAGTGATTACCCAAAAAATGGGCAACTTATTAGATGATTTCCGACAATTTATCTAAATTAATGTCTACCCTAATTTTTTGGGCTAGATTCGCCCCTTGACCGTGATATCTCAACTCATGCATAGCCTAAACAACCAAGGGTCATGGCCCAGTCTCCAGCCCGGTCCAATATCGGACGACAACAGCCTGAAAAGCTTAATCCTATCGACCCTAAATTTGAGCAATGTTCTTCCTAAATCATAGGATTACTTATTGGAGGTCTGACAATTCAGTTTCACTATACTCGAAAACTAGTTTGCATGCTCGTGTCACGCCCGGGCTATATATTTATATTGTTTATACTCACTCTATAAGAAAAAATGTTGGCTTATCTTTGTTCTAATAAATTACCATAATGATTATATTCCATAAATTAGTTATACTATACTACGACTTATCTTTGTTCAAATCAATTATCTTAATAATTATTTACCATAAATTAGCTATATTATACTACTCTATGATAATTTATTACCATAACTTAACCGATAATTATATTTAATGCTATTTTTATGTTCTATCCAATTAATAAATGCCAAGTGTCGTTCTTGGAAAGACTTTGTTTCAGGTTTTAATATATAGTACTAGTTTGCATGCCCGTGCCACGCCCGACCTATATATTTATATTATTTATACTCACTCGATAAGAAAAATGTTGGCTTATCTCAGTTCTGATAAATTATCATAATGATTATTTTCCATAAATTAGCTAATACTATATTACGACTTATCTTTGTTCTAATAAACTACCTATAATGATTGTTTTCCATAATACTCTATGATAATTTATTACCATATCCTAACCGATAATTATATTTAATGCTATTTTTATGTTCTATCCAATTAATAAATGCCAAGTGTCCTCCCAAGAAAGACTTGGTTTCAGGTTTTAATATATAATATTAGATTAGATAGATAACTCGAACATTAAAATATTTTAAAGTCAATGACGTTTTTCATATCATCTCTCTTACATAATGACAGACGGCTAACGACACTTCAACTTAACCCGCTCACAAGGTGAACCAAGTCATACAAGTAGTCAAGTAGCACAACCTAACGTGTATCATAACACAAGGGAAAATCATCTATCGTAAATCTCACTGTCTCAAAGGAGATGTATAAATAACGAATGTCATAATTTCTCTCTAATTTTTTTCGTCAATTTAAAAATTAAAGATAATTATTTCAGTAATCGAACAACTTATACGCACGTTTGCGTCCTCATACTAAGGGTGACTTGACATGCAATGTAGTGCCACATGTAACAATCTAGCGGACATTCTACAGTGCCGGCGTGATCGGGCAAGAAGGAAAACTCTTTGATTTTCCACAAGCCGTCGCCCACACATGTGACCCCACCAAACTACGGCCAAGTCAAAAGTCAAGAACACAAGGTTTGACTCTCCCCAAAAACACCACTAAAATTTCTCCAATTTCTTTTTATTTTTCATTTTATATTATTTTATTTTATTATTTTCCAACTTCTTTTATACCCATTTTGCCCTTTTTCCACGGTCAAACATTTCTATTTAACACCTTCTTAGAAAGACCCTTCCTCTCTAAAAAAGACCCTTCCTTTTCAAGCCACCATCATTTATACTCATTTTCTCTCCTTATTACACTTCTCCCATCTCATTATCTTCAAACCAAAACAAAAAAACCCAATTTTCACCCTCCACTACAAATGTCTTCCTCAGTTGCTAGTCTTGAACCCAATAATTCTTTCAACAATAGTAGCTTCTCCTTCACTAATCTCATGACTTCTCCTTTCACTGATTTTTTCGCCAATAACAACAACAACAACAACAATGATGACGGGTTTCAAAGAAGCAACAATGTTAGTAACAACAACAATACGTGGGGTGGTTTCGATCAACTAGTCGAGGCGCCACGGTTTAAGTCCATGGCGCCCGCTTCGCTCTCGGTCTCCGAGACTAACACCTTTGCCACTACTGGTCCTAGTTCTTTTAGCCCTTCCATTTACCTAGATTCGCCCCTACTTAACGTAAGTCATTTTCTAACATTTTAACAGTTGCGCACTTGTACTAAACGATTATACGATTACATATTATGCATGAATATTAACTTTTTACTTGTTTTTTTATGCAGAATTTCCCGTCTCCGACTTTAGGAGCATTTGGTGGTGAGAATTTTAATTGGGGTGCCTCTAATAATAATCAAACGACTCAGCAAGGTGCTACTAAGGATAATGAACCAAAAACCAACAATTTCACATTTCAAGCTCCTCCAAACGTTACTACGGTACGTGTACGTCCTATGTTCTTTATACGAGTAATCGGTTTATCTAACATGTGCTCGCATATAAACCACCGAGAACATGGGTGGTCAACGTTAACACAAACAAGATAGAATTTGGATTATTTGACGATAAAACTATGATTGTTTAAAAAAGAATAACAATATAACATGTTATTTTGATGTTGTTGGGTGATTATTAATTTGACACTATTAGTCGGTGAGGATATTTTGCAATATAAGGTTGATCAGTTTGATGCTAGGTTCGATGGATTGAAAATATTAAATGCCCACTTGGTAGACTTTGGGTTAAGTCGTCTCATACAAGCTTTACCAAGTCAAGTCAATGCACAAAACAACAAGAAAACAAACTAGATTGATTCTAGAAGGCACATTAAAAAGATTTACGCAAAATAAATTTTACTTTTGTCGTACCTAATTAAACGTTTTAACTATTACGTAAGTCGACACTTGTTCTGACGTTTATGTGGATGGAATCGAATATGCAGGAAGGGTGGAATAATATGGGTGACGCAAAGAAGCAAAATGACATGATAACTACTAGCAATGAGCAAGCAAGTACACAATCTGGTTTCGCTTCGAATCAGATCATTTCTCAGGACATGAGCACAACACAGGCATCAGATGTTAATGTGCAGAGGAGTAGCTACAACTCACAGCCAATAGTTCAGATGAATAGGGCACAGAAAAGAGCAGAAGATGGTTACTGTTGGAGGAAATATGGTCAGAAACAAGTGAAAGGGAGTGAAAATCCTAGGAGTTATTACAAGTGTTCGTTCCCGAATTGTCCGACAAAGAAGAAGGTTGAGAGAGCACCTGAAGGGCATGTGACTGAGATTGTGTATAAAGGAAGTCACAACCATCCTAAGCCACAGCCTGGCAGGAGATCAACCGCGGCGCAGAACAGTAATAACAATGGTTTTGAAGCATCAGAGTCTTCTAATGCTGCGTCTGCTGCTGCGCAGGCGCAGACTGAGTACTCGACTTTTACCCCTGAGACGTCCTCAGTTTCACTTGATGAGGAAGATGAGTTTGATCAGACTTCAGCTTTGAGTAAGTCTGCCAAGGATGAAGAGAATGAGCCCGAAGCCAAAAGATGGTAAATTTATTTTTACCCTTCTGATGTATAAAGTTCAGTAATGCTGTTATGTAAGGTTTAAAAACTTGTTCTGATTTTGCTGCTAACTGTGTTTCAGGAAAGGCGAAAATGAAGCAGAAGTGGTATCTGGATATGGTAGCAGAACAGTCAAGGAACCAAGAGTGATTGTTCAAACAACCAGCGAAATCGACATCCTTGATGATGGGTACAGATGGAGAAAATATGGCCAGAAAGTTGTGAAAGGCAACCCTAATCCTAGGTGAGCATTCTAAAAATGTTTACTAATAGTTGAAGTTCATATCCCTTGATTATTATACAAGTTTCTGATTGTTATTATTAGTAATAATCTTTGAATTTGATGGATTTTGCAGGAGTTATTACAAATGTACTAGTGCTAATTGCCCAGTGAGGAAGCACATTGAGAGGGCATCCCACGACATGAGAGCCGTGATCACTACCTACGAAGGGAAGCACAACCATGATGTTCCTGCAGCGCGTGGTAGCAGTGGCTACAGCAATGCACCGGTTCCAGTTAGGCCATCACCCATCCCAAGCCAACTTAACCAGATGACCAACTTGAAGCCCTATAACAACAATACAAACTCATCCAGACCAGAATCACAGTCACCATTCACCTTACAGATGCTGCAAAGCCCTGGCAGCTTCGGGTTTTCAGGGTTTGGAAATTCCTCTGAAGCCAAGGAAGAACCTATGGACAACACGTTTCTTGAGTCGTTTTTTCGTTGAACTTTCATGTAATCAGTAATCCCAAAAGGGGGAAAATGTAGACTGTAGCAAATAGGTTTAGAATCATGTACTCTTCCTGTATAAAAGTTGCAAGTCCATGGATTTCGAAATCCTAAAGCTCACAGAATAAGCCTAATTAGATTATTTGTTCATTTGTTGAAAGGCTTCCCTAACCTTTACAAGTTCAGGCATGTACCATTATAACCAAGTTATACATCAAACTTTCATATTTCATTTTCGAACCTTCAAAAATACAAATAACAGAACTGTTCTTTTCGCTACCTCCCTGTGACATTCAGCATAACAGACTCCTTGTTCCTTGGAATAAGATAAGATACGGGCAGAATACCAACAATGAACTGATCATAAGGACGAGTTTTGAGCGAGAAAATATCAGGATGTAATGTAGAATTCTCTCAAACATCATCAAACATTTATATTCAACCAAGTTTACACTTCTATGTAATGTAGAATTCTGTCAAACATCATCAAACATTCATTTTCAACCAAGTTTACATTTCTTTGCAGAGCCGTGGAAAAATTTGTATGTTTGTATCAGCTGGCCGTAAGCCTTCTCAGTGACAAACTGACAATCTATGAATATTGTAAAGAAACTATACACCTATATCAAAGAATCAAGCACACAAATCTATACATGAATGATTTATTTTCGAAGAACAAATTAAATTGAAGATTGAGTAGAGAGCTTATATCCAGCATTAAGAGATGAACATGCCAGTGAAAGGAATGCCAGAAGAGACATGCTGATGGCTGCTGCTGATGAATCTGTAAAAATGTTGTCTGCTAATTCCCTCATTTTGTTTGTCAGGGGAATTGCCGCGGAAGCTGATGACAGTAGCAGGTAGGCCATAATCTGCAGACAGTAGCATGGTTTTCAGAACTTACCAGACATCAATTAGTTGCAAAGAAAGTGATATAAAGTATGCATCGAGTAATTCTCCTACAGAAACATGTCTTCAGCCAAAGATACTCGACTAAACTACAAAATCATTTGTGTTACATGTACTTCCATAAGAGTACAGCTGACATAAACTCACCAACAAAAAAGTATGGACTACTGAAGATTACTCCGTAGTATAAGAATCAGAGTCAAGAGCACTGTTGGAAACAGAAAGTCTTTCTAGTGTACTAATCACAAATTAGACTTAAAGAACAATCAGTTTCACTTGGACTCAGGAAATGGACTGTGACTATTCCTCATTTCAACTTAGGAACTAGATAAAACCAAATACTAATATGATTTGAAATAACTTAGCTAAACTTTGTTAAACCACATAAAGAAACTTGTTAACCAAGAGTCCAAGACAAAGAAACCAAAATACCAAGACTAATTCAACATTCAACGCAGCAAAGCTTAAGAAAAGGACTTATCTTCCTCGGAAAGTTTTTGTAGTCGTAATACACGGTTTGACACATTAGAGTATTGTATAAGTTTGATCAATGATTAGCTAATACATGAAGTCATGAACCAAACACTCCATTATTATTTGATATCCATGCTTAAAAATCATGAAGTATTGACAAATTAAACTTTATGGATTAGTTAAAAGTTTCCAATGAGCAACAAAGTTATTAAAGCATGAATGCCCCCATGTGGCTGTAATCATCCAATCACTTATTGAATTTCCCATGATTATAAATAAGATCTTTGCTGTTGTCACAAGTAAAGTAACCAGTAAAGTAACCGGAACACAACCAAACGGGATTTCATCCTAAAACCAATTAACAATACGAGAAGTAACCACTAACTTTAGTCGATGTGAGATACTTTCCACAACTCAAATGTGGGTTATCTATATTATTGGATTAAGGTGATAAAGATCTCACCTGATCACCAATAAAATCAATCAAAGCTGAAGTCTTCAAAACCACAAACTCTCTCCCAGTTGAAAGTTGATGAACTTGCTTAAATGATTGCACTCCTGTATAAATTGTTGACAATATTGCTATTGCCAACACATACCTTATTTAACACACAACCAAAAAAATTAAAATTAAAATTTAGATATCAAAATCTATGATTTAATTCAACAATTGGATTATTAAAACCCAATTCAACAAACTAAAAGAAGATTCAATCTTTATCAATATCAAGTACAATTCTTCATCATATATAACCCCCCCCCCCCAAAAAAAAAAACCCAAATCAAGGAAACTAATCAAGAACCAAACTTTATCAAAATTAGGTACCTAAATAGCTAAATTCTTCATATAAAACCCCCTTAAAAAAAAAAAAACCAATTCAACAAAAAACATAAAAAACTAAAAAAGATTGAAACTTTATGGAAATGAAGTACCTATTTTCTTCATATTTGCCAAATTCTCTCCAATCACCATGATTATTACTAGCCATGATTATAAAAGAAAGAAGAGAAAACCAATTGCTCTCAAACACATTGACCCTTTTCTCAAGTAATCATCTCTTTTCCATCTCCGAAGCACCGATCCGACACCGAACCCGGTTGACCTCTCTGTCACCGGCACTGCTCCTCCTCCCTCCACGTCGGGTTCCGGTTGCGGTACCGCCTTTTTCTCCGGTTCCGGGCTCCCGGGTTTCGACATTTCGGGTTAATGGGTTGTTGAATTTGGGTCAAAATTGTTGAGAATTTGATCAAATTTGGGAGGAATTGGTGATTTTGTTGGGTGAATTTTGAGAGGGTGAGAAGTGGAGTGAAAGAGAAGTAAAGAAGATGGAGAAAGAAAAAAAAAAAACAGAGTGGATTGGGCTGGGTTTTGTCTATTTTTGGAATATAATATTTAATATTTATTTAATTTAATGAATGACGTGGATGAACTGTCTTTCTGTTGTGTACATATCTGACAGGTTGGCGGTTGGGATGTGGGACCCACTATTTTAGCGCTAAATTAACTAACTATCTTGGTCTGGTTAGGACTAGAAACTTGGAAAGGAAAGTTTTAATTAGTTGCTAAAAAGGGGCAAGAAATGGAGGTTTCTTGTGATCATATGAAATTTTTATACTCTCTTAATATAAAGTGTTTGATGTGGTGTTGCTTGGAGTGGGTGGAGATGAGTTTGGTGAGATTCGTTAGCACGTACGATAATATCATATGTCAATCACTATGCATCGTTTTTTGAGTTTGATGTAACAATAATATATATAGTCGTTAGTTGATAACGTTTTTGAACAACTTAGTGGTTCAAGCCTTCCAATTTATTCACTTGAATTGCCACAAAATTTTGTTACTCCATCCTTAATTAAGGCCGCTCCTATCTCCTTCCTCCCCTATCTCCTTTAATTTTCTGCGCTATGTACTCTATATAAGAGGAGATTAGGCCGTAGATTATGGGGGTTGCTATTCATCGCCCCAAATATATCCATGGAATACCCACTCTACCCTTTTCATATAATCCCTCCCCTAATGAAGTACCCACTATACCCTCGTCATGACTATCCACCCAAACCCATTACCTTCATTTACTCTCTCACCTTACAGCCATCCTCGTTTACAGTTGTCCATTAATCATTTCAATCACCTCCATTGCTATATAGTTTTTAATGTCTGAATTTTGGGTTCCATAAAACTCAGATTTTGAATAGAAAAGTTTCTCATTAACTATAAATAAGTATGAATGGGAGATTGGTACTTTAATCAAATTTAACTGAGATGAAGGAGTTCGCGATCATTGAAGTTTTCAAAAGATTGATACATAATCTCAGTGGTATATTGGAAGGAGCTCGTGGACATGGCGGGAATTGACGTAAGTTAATTTTTTATGATTTATTTGGTTGAGCATTTATAGAAATTAACTCGTAGAAAGGGGCGAAAAGGTATGGCCGCCGTGTTGAATTTACGGCTGGACGACGGTAGAACCGTATCGTGAATACGACTCCACATGGTTAGGACCGTATTTTGAACACGGTTGTATGCTCATGTTGGACGACTTATCCATTGTGAGTGTGTTATGTGTGAGTGTATGTGTGAAATGAGTTTGTCGGGTATATGCTAATATTCTGAGTGTGTTATGTGTGAGTGTATGTGTGAAATGAGTTTGTCGGGTATATATAGTCATCTACGTGTAAAAAAATGCACTCTGAGTGTGCTTACATTTGTTCTTGTTTTCGTGTTCGTTTGTTTGCGAAACCCAGTGTGAGTATGCCAAATATTAGTGTAAGTGTATATATTGTTTTTGTGTTTGTTACATATACGCTTACGATATCCAATCTGAGTATGCTTGTTTTTGTTAGTGCGATTGTATCCGATTGAGATGCATGAGTATTGTGTAATTTACAGGTTAATCTAGAAGATTTTGGTGGAGACGGTGTTGATTACACGTCATTATTTACGAGAAATGTAAGTTTTGTATCACTTGATGAAGGCATCAATTGGGAAAACAACATAGCGAAAATCACGGTTTCTTTCATAAGGGGTTCTAAGAAACGACGGAACGCGGATGAACCTTGGAGGTACTATGTTTATCGTTAAAAGGGTCCTCGGAATCGAGAATATCAGGGTACACCAAGCAAATGTGAACTTTGTACACCAAGGAAATGCTAATCATGTACACCAAATATTAGGGTGAGGAAGAGAGAGAATATTGATCACTAAGAAAATTGAATACTTGAGGGAAGTTGGGTGTTACAGTAGGTCTAAACTCTACTGTAATGATGTACCTTGAAGGAGAAGTTGAAGATGAGAGAGAGAATTAGAGAG
>JBBYHQ010000001.1:23069143-23079194 GCA_038382645.1 Spergularia azorica
CTAGTGCTGACTCAGCTTGTAACCGCTTAACCCGACTCATAACTAACTTCTAACTAACAATTAACCACCTATAACATTGGGGAAGGACAGAAAAAATTACACATTATTGCCCAAAATATTCCCCAAATATTGATGATATATTGCTTTCCCTTAAGCAAAGAAGTTATGATAATTTCACAAATTCGGAGAGAAATAAAAAATACAGTCATGAACAGGGGAAAAAAGAGACGGGGATGAAGTTTTATGAAGAAGAGAAGAAACACAGTCGGGGAAATTAATGGGAGGGAAAGAAAGTGGGTGAGGGCAAAATGGGAAATACATAGCTAATTTGAATGATACAAACCAAGGTCATTTTCGTCCACCCATATTTGGGGCGATAAATAAGCCCACCATGTGGGGCGATCAATAGCATTCCAATAGATTATTTGTCATTACTATTTATCATTAACTTCAAAGTTGTTTAATCAACTAAAGAGAAGACTATAAAATCGATTATTTTAACCCATGAAAATGTCGTTATTAAATTGAAATGCATGTACAATTGAACAATCTTAAAGTAACGAATTACATGAGGCGTGCCCCAATATTTGAATTTAGATCAAAGAAGATCTCAATTTTTTTTTTTTTTGAAACAGGGAGGATCTCAATTTTAAATGTAACTACATAGCTTTTTAAATACATCATTGACAAAAAAAAAATGATAAAACTTGAAGTTAATTAATTAAGATTGGCTCGACTTTGACAGGTAAACGGAGAAGTTATAGGTTGAAATGAGGGCTGCTGGTTCAAGCGAGATAAATGCTAAAAATGCCATTGCAATCGATGCGGTGGCTTGATCGACGAGTGAAATACCGTCGACCACCATGTTAATCACGGACACGGCTTCGGCCCCGGCAGACCCCGCTGATAGCAACAGAAGTGCTAGAATCTACGTACAACCACCAAATTAAGATGTTAATATGTTATGTATGTAGTTGTTTCTCTATGACATTGTATGTACGTCAATTAATAATGCAATGATCATTAACAGTAGTAAACAACTGCCAATTATGTGTGATGATCGATGAAACTTTCACGCATTTCCTTACTAGTATAAAATATTTTCTCACTTATACAAAAAATAGGATCAGTCCAGGGGCGAATCTAGCCCTAGAAACTTGGGGTATCCCTTTTAGTATAAATTAATTTTTTCAAATTTTTTTCCTATTTTTTTGTAATTTTTTAGGCAATATTTTGACATTTTCGGGAAATTTGAGGTAGCCGGTGCACCACATGCTACCCCCTAAATTCACCCCTGGATCAGTCAATCACTCAGATCACTGTAAATCTGTAATAACAATGTTGCGTCAATAATATCTTAATTAAAGGCACTCACATATATATAACGATCATGCATGATGAGAACTTGAAGAAAATTGTACGTTTATGCGCTTAGAATTGTGTGAAATTGAAGACTTATCCTAGCTAGTAGCGTACCGTAACAAAGAAAATGTGCAAGGAAGATAGATACAAACCTGATCACCCAAAAATTTATCCAAATTGCAGCCTTTTGAGGAATGACCACTTCACCGGTGCGAAGCTCATGACCATGTATCCCAACGAACACGGTCGTGTAGACGAACACAACTAATGCTATGGCGAAAACATAACTGCCACAAAATCATAACAACAAGAGAAATCGATCTTTAAATTTACCTCCAAAAATTCTCTAAAAACTTGTCGATATTACTCGTACTTTTCTTGGATATTACTACGACATTATACATAGTTTCTTAATATGGTTAATTAATTGTGAATGAATTAATTTAGTTTTACTACAAATTAATTTTATTTCAAATTTTAAAGGTTCATGTGTCAATATATGTCGTCTAAATATTGGAGTTGTAACATTATCCTATAATAAATTCAAACCAACGAGTAATAATTAAGCTATACGTATACATCTAAAATGAGGTAAAAGTATAGATATATTTTACCACGCAGCCCCGATGTAAGTGAAGTAATTCACAGTGGCCATGACTATGAAAGAGATGAAAGAAAAGAGCAAGGCCGCTGCCCTTAGTCCCAAAGCCAATGCCTTCAACTTGTTACAACTCGCCTTCTTAGCCGCCCCGGCCTCAACATCCGCCCCCGGCCCTGGAGAAGGTGGAACCGCCCGTACCAAGTTTCTCTGGGGTAGTGTCGGAACCACGGCTGGCTGTGACATTATTGTTATGCTTTATATACGTTTAACTAAATAATTTCCTCGCTAGGATTGTTAGAAAGGAAATAGCTTGTGTATGAAGGAACAAACTTGGAGGTGTACACTTATTATATACGTACATAGCGAGAGACGACTTAAGCATTTCACTTTGATGAAGTCGTGGTTCTAATGGACTGAATTAAAAGGCTGTCACACAACCTGAAGACTATCGATTTACTCTTTCAAGAATTTTACATGTAAAGTGGATGCATTGTGCTGCGCATTATGAATGTAGAATCTTAGACTTTGGTCTTATTGGTCTTGGGTTTTATTTCGATAGTAATAATATGTCAAGTTGAGGATTCACCAATGATCTTTGCCAATTTTATAAGTGAAACTTACGTAATACGTGTAATACTTCTTCAGCTTTGACCTGGTTAGGCTAAAACAGCTAGAGACATGAAAAGGTGTAGTAGTATATACTAGTATTTCATAGTAGTATTAATTTAACAATGCTTATAAGGAGCATGGTGGTAATTTTCACAATACAAAAATAGAGATCACACCTACAATAATTTAAAATATATTTAAGTGTGATCTCTACTCCTTTATTATGAGAAGAACTTTCATGCTCCTTGTGTTCTCGACAGCATGGTATAATTTGCACTAATTTAATTCTAGTTACTACGGAGTACATGTGTAATATTATTGTAATGTCATTATGTCATAAAGTCAAACCTTATATAGCATGGTATACTGATATACATACTCCTTGTAAGATTGTATATATCATGTTGTACATTAACCTTTGCCACAGTGCTTGAGGTAGTCAAGTTGTTAGGTACCCGGGGATTCGTGCGTAAAGTATTCCAGTCCGTCCCAAATTAAACTTCACATGAAATAATATTATGTGAGAGGATTTCAAATTTCATAGAAAGTTTAAATTGGGACGGAGTGGTAGTTACGTATCTCAATGTTTGTGTCAGGTCCATATGTCTGTTTTTTAGCCCAATATGTATATGTAGCAATTCAGGCCCAATACCAAAAAAATGAATAAAATCAATATGCATGACGCATGTACATTATCAATGAACAAAATCAAAGCAATATGCATGTACAATACTACAATGAACAAACTCAAAGCAACAAATTACATGAGGCGTGCCCCAAAATATGAATTTAGATCAAGAGGTATCGGTTTAAAATGTGTAACTACATACTTTTTCAAATACAACATTGACAAAAAAAAAAAAGATATGAAAATAAGTTAAATAATTTAAGATTGGCACGATTTTGACATGTAAATGGAGAAGTTAAAGGTTGAAATGATGGCTGCTGGTTCAAGCGAGATGAATGCTAAAAATAACATTGCAACCGATGCGGTGGCTTGATCGACACCCGGACCCGCATAATACTGCCTGAGTCCGGTCACGGCATCGGCCCCTGCAGACCCTGCTGATAGCAACATAAGTGCTAGAATCTGCAGCCATCAAAATAGTGTTCGTTATAACTTATAAATAAAGTTGTCGATCACTTACTAGTTACTACAACAACAATACTTCGTCAATGACTTAGCATGCATGCAATAATAGGATATAACGAACGAATGAACGATCATGAAAAGTTGAAGACTATAGTTTAATTTACACGTTACGTTATACTGTCAAATTTAAGACAGATTATAATTATGTATGATAAAAAAAAGGTGGGAGATAAATACTTACCTGATCACCCAAAAAGTTCATCCAAACTGCAGCATTTTGAGGAATGACCACTTCTCCAGTGCGAACCTCATGACCATGTATCCCAACGAACACCGTCGTGTAGATGACGACAACTAATGCTATGGCGACAACATAACTGCCACAAAATGATAACAAGAGAAAATCTTTAGACTTCCCTCCAAAATTCCTTAAACATACATAAAATAGGCCGAAACACAAGGTCACATATGGGCTAGAGTTTTTTTAGACAAATTAAAACTAGGTGCGTGCTTAATCAATATTTAGTTAATTACATTAATGTAAAACTTGACATTTGGTGCAAGTTTATAATTTTGATGGGTGTGAAAAGCCGAAGACAGTGCGATGATTACTGCATCGAAAATACTAGGAGTCTATATGTGGACAAGTGAAAAAAATGTTTATACCTAATTTGTAGTAAAAAAAAATTAAAGGTGCAGTAAATTTTATTGTATAATTTGACAAATAATGGATTTTAAGGAAAGAGAGACAATTAAATGTCCTTGATTTTGGAATTAAATCAAATCAAAAATATTTCTACTAATAGATCCGTAATAATGTTGATTTTGCAACCCATGTCATAAATTTACTGCAAATACGTTAAATTTACTACACATACAACCATATTTTTTTACTGCATGTGATCTTTAATTTACCACACTTAATTATGTCATAGACAATTTTGCTATTGTCTACATTTTACTCAATATATAAACGTGTTGAATGGTCCTATGTAGTATATATCTAATGGTATTGAGCCCTAATAACAAACATATTATTGTACTACTTGAGAAATGTTCGACCACCAATTAAGTTAATTTTACCTCAAAGCCGAGTAAGTAGTGAAGTTAGCAACAGTGACCATGAGTATGAAAGAGATGAAAGAAAAGGCTAAGGCCCCCGCCCTTAAGCCTAAAGCCAAAGCCTTCAACATCTTCCTACAACCCTCCTTCTTAGCCCCCGCCGCCTCAACATCCACCCCCGGCTCTGGAGACGGTGGAACCGCCCCTACCAAGTGTTTCTCTGGTGTCGAAATCGTAGCCGGCTGTGACATCCTTACGCTTTACTCAAGTAATTTTAGCACTAGGATTGAAATGGAATGATAATGTGATATTATAGCAGAAGGAACAAATTTGAACGTGCACTTATATTGAGGAGCACAATCAGCTCATAGCAATGACTTAAGCAGTTGACTTTGGTGAAGTCGTCGTTCAAATGGATCGAATTAAAAGGCTGTCACACAACTCGGATCTACTGTTCGAAATATTACATGTAACGTGCATGGATTGTGCGGCGCATTATCAGTATATGATTTGTTGACTTTGGTTTAAATTTCATGCTAATATGTCAAGTTGACGAGCACAATATGATTGATGATAAGACGAAAATTACTTTAGCTTTGACCTAGCTATAGCTATCACTAGAAACAAATTAAACAGTTTTAGTAGCATAATTTCTATCGATCGATTTGTAGTTTAATGTAATAATATTATGAAAGAAGTCAACCTTAGCTTATATAACATTCTGTCAAGATGTACAATCTCATTGTGCTAGAGAAATATATCTTTGGTAATTCTTCTATTAACTTGCATACATGACCTAACTATCGTGTATCCTAGCTAGAAATGAGTTCGAAATAAATTTAATCGATCAAATTCAGATGAAAAAAAAGCCTAATAAACAATGAGGTAATATGGTTTTTTAATTTCTCATCATCAACCAATAATAATAACACCACACATCTCTCATGCACCCTAATGTTATATCATTTACAAAATGTATTTGTTCGATCGATTTGGACGCAACTAAACAAAAAAAAAAAAAAAAAAAAAAAAAAAAAAAGTGTATTGCTCTGATCTTCCGAACTAATCATTGGAGAAAAAAAGGTGAACAAGTTGTTAGATAGTGAAGGAATCAAGATTTAGCTAAATGGAGGGCAAAACAATATCCAGAAACTAGGGCAGCAGCTTCTAGAGAAAAAGATCCTAGAAATGCCATGCTGACGGCGCCAGATGCTTGATCTGCGACTTGGAAACTTCCGTATACACCTAACAATGATTTCGATATTCTTAGAGCCGAAGCCGCCGAAGATGCCGACGATAGCAGCAAGAGTGTTAGAATCTACAAAAGGCCCAAAGGTCAATATACTAACGATAATTTCATTTTGATGAATAATCGGCTCAAATTAAATAGCCAAACCCTAATTATTTTGGGACTAATTAAGGTTTGTTGATGTTTTGAAATACGAGGATCTTATGATAATCGAGTGTGTATATAATCAAGATAAAAATGATCACTTTGTTTACATTTAAAGCATATATGCTCACCTGGTCTCCCATAAAATCAATCCAAACCGTGACATCGTGCGGAATTACTATCTCTCCAGTACGGAGCTCATGACCTTTTATTCCAATTAGCACCACGGTGTAGAACATTACTATTATCGCGATGCTGAAGATATAGCTGTGTCACACAAAAATTAAAAGGGAATGTGTTACTTTTGTGTATGTGAAAATGTACCATACGCGGTCATGTCGTGAATTCGTGATACTAACAAGATTATTATCTAGGTCATTCAAAATTTGTAAGTGCATGAAGCTTTTTAACTTTTACTAACCAAAATTATTGAGAATTATTTGTTTAAAAATGTTCCACACAAAATGTAACTAGGGGAAGTATTTACCATAGATCTGTCGAGGCAGTGAAGCCGTTAATAGTAACCACAAGCATGAAAGTGAGGAAAGAAAAGAGCAAAGCCACAGTCCTAATTATCAAAACCAACACCCCTTTCTCCATCCAATCCTCCTTCTTCCATTTCTGAACATCCGACAATCCTCGAAAATTCGACTCCGGCCTCACTTGTGGTGCCTCGGCATCCACCCCTGGTGGTGGTGGCAGGTGCCCCTCCTGAAAAGGGTACGACATTTTCGTGTGTTTTATTAATAAGTTTCCCTAGAAAAGAGATTTTTTCATAAAGTGTATAATTTCCTTAGCATTTACACAACTTATTAGTTGCATCAAATTTATATGTAAGGTTTTTCGTATGACCAAGCATTGTATAATAGTTTGATGAAGTCTTTATTCCATTATATTTATTAGCTAATTAAATGAGCAAATTAAAAGCTGTCCAGAATTGTTTGAGGATTTTATTTCAAAAAAAAAAAGAAAGAATTGTTTGAGGATTTTATTTCAAAAAAAAAAAGAAAGAATTGTTTGAGGATTTCAATTCATACATGGGTTTATGTAACGTGACTACGTGATGAGTAGTCGTAGTGGTAATGTTGGACAAGTTGATGAGTGATTTATCGTATCGAATAAGCTAATAAGGTCTAAATTATAGTTGAAAGCTTAAACTACATTAAAGGATGAAATTTCTCAGTGTAAGTGTATGTGTAGCATGTACTACAGTATGTGGATTGAAATTCCATGGCCAACAAAGAAACTAATCATGGTTTGCGACTACATACATGAACAAAGAAGCCTTTGTTTTGTTTATCATATTAAGATTTGTGATTAATTCAAAACATGATGAAGTGAAAATAATATTCCTAACAATGTCCCTAGTACACACATCATCATATTCATAACTCATAAGTCATCATATATAAGTCTTATGCATATTTTGATTGAGTTTAGTAGAAAGCGAATTACATACCTTTGGAACGGCTAGCTAGCTAGCTAGATTGACGATTTTTTTTTCTCAATTTATTTAGACATACGTATATCTATTCATGGATTTGTATATCCTCAACTATATGTACAACCACTCTGAAAATGGCCTGGCAAGCGAGCGAGTTACCTTTTGTTCTAAAATTGAATTATTGAAGGTTATCTTGGGAAGCTTTGCTAACTTGATCATTCACAATTATTGTATTAATTACCACAATGCAAACTCTCAATAATGCACAGTACGATGCATATATGTCTATACTCTATAGAACCCTATTTAATATCTATATCTACTGTTTTAGACTTGTATTCCATATCGTATAACACAATAAATTTGAAATGCATCGGACAATCGTGTAATAAACAACGAATGTACCTTTTTAAATCTTGCAGTAAATTTTAGAATGAGTCATAAAATTCACTACCTTTGATTTACTACATACTCCAGCTACGATGTGAACAATAATATATAGTCCGGCCTATTGGCTCGGCATTATATTATTCTATTGCTTGACACTTTAAAAAAAAAAAAAAATGCATAATGATCGATCAGGTTTATATTTGAGAATCAATAAAGCATAGGTTTGTCGCATGCAAACGAAATCATGTGAGAAACTGTAGAAACTAAAGTATGCATGCCTGCAAATTGCGGATGTTTCTAAATTATGAGGGGGCAACGGTCAATATATGGCGCTCACGAGCTAACTTAACCACCTAGACAATCGTATCAACAAATCATATTGCATCAAATTTATCATGGAATATAAAGTTTGAGGCTTTGTGTAAAGGCATGCATTTGAGTAGATGGCCAACTTTTTCTGCTTTTTGCTGTAAACTTTTGTCTTAGTGTTTGTTTGAAGCTTTTGTTTAACGAGGTGACCAAGTTCAGTGACGTAGCTTAACGATTGCTTGCATAATGTCATGGTGATAAAATTTGATCATGGTGACAATTTCGTATAACGAGCTAAAAGAGGATGGAATACTATCGAGGACAAGGGAGAGATATTTGCAAAGGGATTTTTTGGCCGGTTTTGGTCTTTTGTTGTGGTGCAAATTCAAATCCAATGTTGGAGAACAAGAAATAAGAGTCTTGTGTATAACAGGTCACCGATTGCGCTGTACAATAATGAAGCCTGCTTCGTCAATAATACAAAGTCGATTAATATGGAGGTGTTAGAGAAAAAGCCCAAATTTTTTCCCTAGTGAACACTTGGCAAAAAAAAAAAAAAAAAAAAAAAACAATGCTCATGTATGGAGTACATACCAATTGGACCATAGGTGGTGGCATGGAGGCCCACAAGTGATTTAATAGTCCAAAGTTCTACTTGACTACAGTACAATTAACATTCGAAATATTGTACGAGTGTCGGACTTTCAAATCAATTTTTTTTATCTACAATTACAGATATAAGATTTTTTTTTTTTGGAATCAATTTATGTTAATAACATGATTTTAAAACGCAGACGAATATATAATCATCGAGATTTGAGAAAGATTCACATTTTTTTTTTTTATTATCATAATCACTCTAAAGTCTACTCTCGATAAATCCAAGTACGAGTAAAATTAAAAAGAAATGAAGAAATAGCAAAAGAGTTGCACCTAGTTTAAAGTATCCAACGGACAACGGCGGTCTTCTAGAAAAAGTGGGCTTATCTGTAACGAGTACTTAGCTGGATTTATCCTCATCATCAGCCGGAAAAGTGGGCCCGTATATACACTGTCAATGGGTCAGTCTGTGACATAACATGGAGCAAGGAATTTGACAAAAAGCTAAGCAGGGCCCACGCCGTCATCTTTTATGCACTTTGCCTGCCGTGATCGCCAATTTTCCAATCTTAGCCTCGTATGCTTAATGCCTTCGAACGCTTTGGGCCTCCCCTAAATGAGGTAAAATGCAAGTAATGACGGACTTAATATCTCGAAATTGTCAGGTGAAAATAACACGCTTCGAACGATGTAGTTTTGTACTTTTAGTCAAGCTTGATTGAGTCCATATAGTTTTCGGGTCGAGCAAAGTAACATAAGAATATTTTTGTTGACTGTATAATTACCCCTATTTATCACCATTTCTACCTTAGTTATCATATAATGGTTATCAAATGTAAAGTGCTTGCGTATCCATACTACGGAGTATCTTACAGCTTACACATAAACTTGGCCTTTTACAAAAATCGAATCACAGGTAGCATATCATATAATACCAAAAGATTATTATATTGTAGCTCGGGCTTTAGAGTACGAAGTCTCTTATCTAATACTATATATTAAAACCTGAAACCAAGTCATTCCTAGAACGACATTTGGCGTTCATTAATTGGATAGCACTAAGTAATTACATATCTATACTTATCTATTAATAGTCTAGCATTCACGCCTCCGTGGCAGATTATTGCTGCAAGTTGAAACAAAAAAGCCATGTCATCGATGATTTGTCGCATCTACATGCACTTGCAT
>JBBYHQ010000001.1:23100137-23121023 GCA_038382645.1 Spergularia azorica
TGATTTTAGGAGTCGATCGTGGCGGTAACACTCCCAATTATCCGTGTTTTCAATTATTAATTATTTTCAAAAAAAAAATTCAGGAAATTGGGGGTGTTACACATATAGTAGTATAATATAGCTGATTTATGGAAAATAATTATTATGGTAATTGATTTGAACAAAGATAAGCCGTAGTATAGTATAACTCATTTATGGAATATAATCATTATAGTAATTTATTAGATTATTAAAGATAAGCCAACATTTTTCTTATAGAGTGAGTATAAACAATATAAATATATAGCCTGGGCGTGTCACGGGCATGCAAACTAGTATATATGTAATCCTGAACCCGCTCAATTCCCATGCTGATACGTGGCATATAATAATATTATTATATTGTAAATAAAGTTTGTCCAAAATAAGATATGATAAGTAGAAACTATATGGTAATATTATTATAATAAAATAACATTTGGAAAATAGTTATGTAATATAGTATTCACTTGATTTATGGCAATTTGATCAAATATCCCACGAGTGTTTCAAAATGGGACTTTGGCTTTGAAAGGTGACTTTTCCTCTAATTACATTACAAATATCACACGGGTATTCGAAATGGGATTTTAGGTTTTGAAAGGTGATTTTACGTGTAATTACATTACGAATATCATACGGGTGTTCGAAATGAGATTTTAGATTTTGAAAGGTAACTTTCCATCTAATTACATGACAAATATCCACGGGTGTTCGAAACAGGATTTTAGATTTTGAAATGTAACTTTTCATCTAATTACATTAATAAAATCCCACGGGTGTTCAAAACATGATTTTAGTTTTTTAAAGGTGACTTTCCATCCAATTACTTTACAATTTTTCTACGGGTGTTTGAAATGAGATTTTAGCTTTTAAATAAAAATTTCGTGTAAGTAGCCCGGGCATTGGATTTTAGGTTTTAAATAAAAATTTCGTTTGAGTAGCCCGGGCATTGCACGGGCCATCAAACTAGTTTTATGAGAAAAGACAATGGTACATGTATGAGAATTTTTCTATACTGAAAAATAAAAACAGTAAACAAACGTTCCTACACCAGCAGGCAAGTACTACGGATATCGGATACGGATAGCAACTTCAAATATATACTAGGTTTACATCATTGTTTTCAAGGGGTCCTTGATTATGACTAGATTACCTAGTCCAAACGACTATGTCATTTAAAGACGACTTTGTTCTGTGAGTTGGATAATAACTTTAACACAACCTAGTACTCGGTCACAATGCAAGTCCAGAACCTCAATTCTTCTTGTGTTATTCATAGCATTAAGACCAGCTAATATTACGGGATGAGGATATAGAAATTTCAACTAGGGACTATCCTTACAAATTGATTTTCTAATCATTTATGTAACCTTGATCATTACTTGCCGTAGCATATATTATTAAAATTATTATTGTTGATCGAAGTGACACCCAAAATACTCCACATATAAGTCTCACATTAGAAAAAGAAAAGAGATTTGTCCTCCATATAAACCAATGAGTTACTTCTTCTATTGTCAATTGGTTTTATGATGGAACCTCCTTAGAGTTATCAGATAGATTATCTCTTCTCCTTACGAGTGTGGCCCATGCCCGCATAATTTCATGATTATAATTACTAAACCTAGTAGTCTAGCTTGTACAGTGTACACGTACACATTCAATCATCCTTTATATAAAGGCCATAATAATGGAGTGTTTTTCATATCCCACCACCTCCAATTTTATTGTACTTACAATAAAATTTATAAACCCTAAGCTAATATAACCTCAAAATGAAGCAACAAGTTATACTACTAATAGTTTTCCTAATCTTCCTACTACACAATTCAGCACAAACAAATGCCCAATCCCCAATCCTTTGGTATAAATACTGTGCACCCACAAGGGTAGCTTCCGGTAGCGAAACCGGATACGCTGACAACCTCGCTTCTGCACTCTCCGACATAACCACCATGGCTGGTGAAGGTGAGTTAGAAGAAGCAGTGTGGTACGGGGCCAACACCCCGGCCGAATACGCGCAAGCTCTATTCTATTGCCGCGGTGAAGGCTCCGGAGTTACGACCGCGGAATGCCAAGCTTGTGTGTCGAAAGCACAACTTGAGCTCGCCGCATGCACTACTAGAACAGAAGCCATAGTCTGGTATTGGGAGTGCACAGTGCGTGTCGCGAACCGCGACATGCGTGGCGTAGTGGAGACGTATCCTTCGTACCTCATGTGGAGCCCAGAGACATACATCCTGGCGGACGACCCTTCAATTGATGATGCAGAATCCACCCTCGTAACCGAAGTGATAGTGAAAGCCGTACAAGACACGTCGCACGGTTTTGGAATCGGAACCGTCGACGTTACGTTAGACACGACGTTCTATTTCATGGCGCAGTGCTCCGTTGATCTTATACTAGCAGTCGGCGGTCCAGAGTTGTGTAGCAAATGCTTGGTGACAAATGCCGAAATAGCACAAAGAAACAAAAATAGAGTGCTCCAAGATACTAAAATGGTTGGGAATTTGATGCCGAGTTGCCTGATTCTTATGGGTTATATACCTATTGATCAGTCGTCCTCTGGTGTTCCTAAGCTTGATAATCCCTCCACTTCTAATTCTACTGACCTTGTATCTTCACCACCACCTCCCATGTGATTGATTAAGGTACGTACTTCTTAGTAATCTCGTTAATTTAACGGTTTTTCTACTGTGGTGCTCTGAGCTGCATATAGCTGAAACCCGTGATCAACTTAAAAAATGTTATTAAAGGTTGTAATCGGAGTATCGGACCTACTAAATTTTATTTAGGGGTTAGGCAGGGTATTTTTGGCAAAAGAAAAAGGTAACTCGGCCCAATCAAAGCCCAAGTCATTCTTCATCGGTTTGGGCCGAGCTCGTAATCCGAAATTTTGCTTCGGCAAGCCCACTCATACGAAAAATGAGGAAAAAAATTAGTGCCTTTTCAGTATCATTGCCTTTTTCGGTTTTTTTTTTTTTTTTTTTTTTTTTTTTTTTTTGTGTAAAAAATTTATTTAAATAAGTTACAAAATTAACTTTAAATTGTTTGGTTCTATAATAGTCATATAGAAAATGAAAACTGACAACTAAAAACTGAAAACCACTTTTTCTGGTTTTCAAAAACGAGACATTGGTTTTAAAAAAAAATTAGAAATTTGAAAACAGAAAGCGATACTAAACAGGCCCATAGAAATTAAACACGAATTTTACTAATTAATAAATATATAGATAAATAATACATTTTTTTTTAATATTGTCAAGTAGAAAAGTGTAATCTTTGAACATTGACTTATTCTAATCCTTTTTTTTTTTTTTTTGTAATCTATTCTGGTGAAGGTTATCGATTGACTACAACTGTTGTTTGGGGCCTGAAATTGTGTAATAGTGTACACGAAGTAATTAAACTCAAGAATAAGAGCAACTTGTCATAGTGTCTACAAATAATATCACAAACGTAGTGTGTGACGACCGATCAATTGTGCTTCAAGCGAGTGATTATGATACATTTGTGTCATGTATGTTATGCAATATGTATACACTTGTTCTTGTTTCAACATCTAGTTCATTACTTCAATGTCAACGCTACGTATCTGGAACCGTACCCTTCCAAGAGACAAAATTATTAGAATACCTTAATTGACTAAATATATGCATGCATGCATGCATGGTATTGTATCAATTAAAAGATCCGGTGCAGAGCCCAAGATCTACTACGTTCGGGCTTCGTGGTTAATGGTGGATTACAAAACATTCAAAATTACAATCGATAGTGATGAGTTTATATAATTAAATGTAAATTGATAGAGGTTTACATTGCTGGCAGATACTCCGTACAATTAATTTTCCTATAACGTGAAGTTGAGTTAGTAATAGTAAAATTGAAATTGGACTAATTGAATTACAAAATGATCAATTTCATCTCATTAAAAAATTTAAACTTTTGTGTGAAATAAGAGGAACTCCCTTATAAATGGACGACCATATATACGAAATGACCACCCTATTCATGTGCGTCAAATGTGATGTTTCAGTTAGACGTTCGTCTTTTTGGAAATTAGCAAGCTTATCCCTGCACAATCCATAGAAGTTAGCAAGCTTATCATCTGTACCTTTAACACTCTTGTTTCTATTTATATAATGACATTTAATTTCCAAAAAAAAAAAAAAAAAAAAAAATTAGACGTTCGTTGAACTATGCACGGAGTCAAGATCTAGAGTACACGAACAAACTCAGGTCGTGCAACATATAGTAATTGATAAAGTCATAAAAATAGATAGATGGAAGGAGACTGTGTCGACGTTTTTGGGGGAATTGTTTTTGTGCGTGGCTCACCCTGGTTTCGACTCCATTACCTCAATACCTCTCCATTATCGACAAGAAACTTAAGGGAGGCTAATTTACCTAGACAAACCATCTTGTGTGATAAATACAAGCAACAAATAATGCCCAAGATCGATAAAGATCCGCCACTGCGTACATGTGATTTAAATTAACAAATTTCGGGACCAACCTTCAATAATGTTTTTTTGGAGTTTTGACCCATATCGGGAATTTGAAGTGGTGAAACATGCCTTGCTATAAATAGCAGACACTATTGCTTTTACCATTTCCACTACAAGTATCATTAACAACGGAGCAAAGTCATCGCAAATCAAATAGTCAATTGGCCTGGTATTAAGATATGTAACTTCACTATTCTTGGAACATGGACCGATACTACTCTTATGCCAGGTTAATCCGACCTCACATTGAATTACTCTAATTTTTAATAAGTTCAACTAAGATCTAATCAGTACTCTCAAGTTTTGGTCTTACCAAATAATCTGAAGTTCCTCTCAGTTACCTCCTGAAGATCTTAATTATTATTTCGTTGATTTATCACTTCGATCTACCACCTCTACTATATATCTTCGATTAATATTGCAAGCTATACAATAACAGTATATGGTTAGATAGTGGCCTGGATTTGATTTGGCATAAATTCAAGGAGTTGAATTTGAACCAAGTTGAATTACGTCAAAATAAAATAAGAGTAAGTCTTCTCAAGTTATCGATGCTTTCGCACTATAGTAATGTCTAACATTTACGTATGCATGCATGCATATAATAAAATGAGAAGTACGTGGTGACGTATGCATGCATATAATAAAATGAGAATGAAGTATGTGTGATTGTGTGGTCATGTATACAAATAAAAATACATGAGTACGAACTACGAAGAATAAAGGAAAAGTAGAATAAAGGAGAACATATATTAGGAGTCTATATGTAGACAAATATTTTTTTTTTTTAATTTTACTGCACAATCAAATTAATTACTATCGATCAAATTTATTTACTCCACTTAATGTATATCGATTGACTTGTAGACAATTTTCTGCATGTCTATATATATACTCCTAGGATGATTGTTTTTTTTTTTTTGTACAATATATCAATCTTCTCTAGTTGCATTAATATATAGTTTTAAGCTTGTTTATATTTGGCATAAGTTCGGATTTCTTATAAGCTTTACTTAGAGCTTCTGAAATTGGACGCACTGATAAAAACCAACCATTTTTGCATATGAAGATTAAAGGACTTATAACTCAAGGTTAGATTCATGATGAGTGAGTGAGTTCTGAAATTCTATAGTACTCCCTCCGTCCCAGCTCAAAAGCCACATATTCCATTTCGGGACGTCCCACCTCAAACGCCCCATCTATTTTGGGACATATTTCTCTCTCCTACTTTTATTAAATTATCACATTCTCTCTCTCATCCTCTCTCCTACTTTTATTAATCCTCACATTCTCTTTCCTCATTTTTTATAATATTACCCAACTCAACTTATTATATCAATTATTCTTATTCCACTACAAAAAACACTTGGGGCGTTTGAGCTGGGACGGAGGGAGTAATTTTTAAAGCTTTCGTTATTTTTGCTTTTTTTTTCTTCCAAACTTACATAGATTTTGTATACAAAAAAGTCTAAATAAAAATCGTAATTTATTCATGACCATTAGACGGTCGCATATACAATTTTTAATCCACTAAATAAAATAAAACTCAAAAATGCATGGTAACCATGATCATGATGTTTTTCATGATCTACGAAACATTAGGAATTAGTCACACAATAAGATGATTAAATTTAAGATGACTTTGGTTAAAGAGTTGAATAATATCGTTCACACAACCACGTAGTCTATCCATGCAAATTCGTCATTTTAAGTTTTCGACTAGCGCACCTCCAACCCTTCTATAAAGGTCATACCAATCGAAGAGGTATGTAGTATCATCTCAATCAATAATAATAACACAACTCCTCCAGCTTCTACTAAAAATAATCAAATATCATAATAAGCCCTAACTTCGAAATGAAGCAACAAGTCATCTTTCTGATACTTTCCTTAATCCTCCTATTATACAATCCATCACACACAAATGCACAATCCCCAAATTACTGGCATACAGATTGTTCAGACATAGGCGTAGTTTCTGGTAGCGAAACCGCCTACGCGCAAAACCTCAATTTTGCGCTCACGGAAATTACCACTGGCGCTAGCCAAGGTTTGTTGGAGGGCATTGCGTGGTACGGAAGCAACGCCTACGAATTTGCGGAAGCTCTCTTCTACTGCCGCGGAGAAGGCTCTGGAGTCACGACCGCAGATTGCCAAGCCTGTGTAGCGGACGCACGGGTGCAACTACTTTCAATGTGCAGCACGAGCGCAGATGCTATAATCTATTACAAAGAGTGCACGGTGCATGTCGCAAACCGCGACATGCGAGGCGTGTTACAGACACAACCATGGTATCTCCTATGGAACCTCCAGACACTCCCCTTGGATCCTACAGTTGATTTTAGCGAAGCTGCGCTAAACCTTCAAAATAGCGTAATAGACACGGCATCGCGGGATACAATCCACGGGTTTTCCTATGGTACAGTGCAAATTACCTCAGACGCAGGACTATATTTCATGGCGCAATGTTCACGCGACATAATCCAATATGCCGGTCCAGCAGTGTGCAATACTTGCCTACAAACTAATTTACAAACCCTAAATTCGAATTTCCAATTGGCTCTTAAAGATAGCGAGTTATATGGCATGTTGATGCCAAGTTGCCAGATTCTTATTGCTTATTTCCCTATTGATGGTTCAGTATCAGCAGATGCTCCTCCACCTCCTATTCCTACTTTTGTTCAACCGGGCATCATAAACTCAACTGCTGATGCCCCTTTGCCCTCTAGCACTGCTCCTTTGCCCAGTACGCCACCCGTTGATCCACCTCTTACTGCTCCACCCGTTGTCATGGCACCGCCCCCAAGGGCGGTCGCCCCACCTGTTACTTCCCCAGTTGATGCACCGCCCCAAGGGGCGGATGCACCTGATTCAGCCCCAGCTGAAGATTTACCTGCGGCTTCCCCAGCTGATGCGCCTGTTATGGCAATGTCCCCAGAGGCGGATTCACCTGATGTTGCCCCAGTTGATGAATCACCAATTGGTGCCCCGGTTGCTTAGAGATACATACCATGCATGAGAATAGTGATGGTTTAATAAGGTACGTAATAAAGTCATTTACATACTATCCTAGGAGTCTATATGTAGACAATAGCAAAATTGTCTATAACATAATCAAGTGTGGTAAATTAAAGATGACGTGCAGTAAAAAATATGGTTATATAGTAAATTTAACGTATTTGCAGTATATTCATGACATTGGTAGTAAAATCAACATTGTTACGGATCTATCAATAGAAAGAAATTTGAATTGATTTTCCTTGTAATCATTTGCCAAATTATACAACAAAATCTACTACCTTTAATTATTTTTAAAACACATTAGGCAAAGACACCTTTTTCACTTGTCTACATATAGACTTCTAGTATTTTCGAAAATCAAAATAAATACAGTAAAGTGTTATTAGTAGTAAAATTAGAATGTTTTGACAAAAAAATCTAATTGGTTTTAACTAATTATAAGGTAAAATCGAGAAATACCGCTATTAAAATAAGATTAAGTATTCCTAAGATTACTGCTATAAATTAAAATTACAAATTAAAATCCAGCTTCTTTATCTACTATACTAGTAATACTTTTGTCTTCTAATGTTAGGTCAACCGATCAAGGACATCACACTAGCTGCGGCTCATATATATGCTATTGTTGGAAGTAATTATCGTGTACGTGAAAGAACGAAGACCCTCTCGTGTCATTAAACAAAATAAATAATATTGTACTTATTCAGCTTTGATTTCAACTTTTTACGTTTAAAATGGAATTTCTCTTGTATACTCAAATCGAACTTAATAAATTCAAATAAATGGAATGAATAAGTACTTGTCTACTTGAATGTACTTTTCATTATTCGGTTATACATATACGACTTGATTTGATATGTATGTGATCTGTCTCTAGTAGATGTGCAGTAGTGTCTTATAAATATCGGTGTAAAACAAATTGGATGAAAAATGGACAAAGGTCCTTATTTCACCAAAAAAAGTTATCGGGTCCTAATTTCAACAATTGTTGAAAGTTCGGGTCCTGATTTAGCATTTAACTCCATAAACTTAATATGCTTTCAAAAGAAGCCAGAAATAGTTATATATCCCTTCACAACCAAACAACCCAAAAAAAGTACGCTTAAATACACTAAGTGCATGTTTGGTTACACTTTTTTATAAACCAAGTAACGGAATCCCACTCCGATTACGTTACTGATTGTTTGGTTTAAAATTATTTTTTCCCACTCCGTTACCTTCCTTTAACTCACTCCCCCAAAATGAAACCATCCTCAAACTTCTGGTTTCCCATTCCATTTCCCCTTTTTATTTTTTCTCTCATCCCTCACCTTCCCTCCCCACCCACACCACTGTCAAGCCGTCGGCGATGGACGACCAACCACCAATCTCGCCGGACATAATACCCGCCGACCGATCTTTCTCCGGCGACCACTGCGATGACTTCTTTCTCCTAATTCGTCTCTCCTTCTCTTCCATCTTCTCTTCTCCGATTTCCTTGGCATCATCACCAACCATCAATTTCTCCACCGTCGCCACCTCCTATGGCGCCGTCCACGTACCCTAGATCACCTCTTGCCGGTTAGATGTGGTGGCTAGCAAGGGAGGAGAGAGGAGAGAGAAGGGGAAAGGGTGGCTAGATAACGTAATTAAGTGGAAATGGGCTTGTGGCTGGTTCACAGGGGCTGTGCCGGAGATTCGCCGGCGCAGGACAAGGCAACCGGTGATGTCCTCACCGGCGCCGGTGGAAGTGGGTGCTAGGTGCGACGGTTTAGTGGTTATGGAAGAGTGGGATAGGGGGAGGCGAGAGAAAGGGGAAGGGGTTGGGGAGTTTTTTTTTTTTACTTTATCCCAATAGAGTGATTCCAATTTATTTTTGAATTGAACCAAACAAGTTTTTTAAAGTAGCGAAACTTGTTACCACTCCACCCCTAATCCCATTCCATTCCGTTACTATTCTTTATATCATACCAAACGCCCCCTAAAGATATTCACATTCCATGATATAGCTATTTCAAACTTTATGATCTAAAATTACCTGATAGTTTGATGAAATTAACTTCCAACATTGAAGAGAATACAATGGTTTTTGATTTGCGAAAGATAGAATTAGCAATAGATCAGAACAACCACGAAGTTTGGGAGCAGTTTATTAGTTTTTTTTTTCTCTCTTTCTTAAATCATGGGATTAACATCAAGTGGGTTTGATTTGAAGAAACTTCTTAGTAATTCTCGATTATATTTAACGGTTTTTTTACTGTGCTGCTCTGATCTATATATGGCTGAAGCCTGGTCAAATAAAAATAAAAATAAAGGTTATAATCGGCCCTATTCATTGTTAGGGGTTGAGCGGGGTATTTTTGGCAAAAGAAAACGGTAATTCGGCCCAATCACAGCCCAAGTCATTCTTCATTGGGTTTGGCCCGAGCTCGTTATCCCAAAATTTGCCATGCCAAGCCCACTCATATATACTAAAATTGACCAAACAAATAGAAACACTAATGCTACGACTGTCACTATCTCCCAAACAAAAACTGCAGCCTTTTCCGCCTCTGTTTCTCAACAGAATATCGCCCACCTAACCATCATGCCACCATATACCCCTCTTAAACCACCATTTGTCACCAATGTCATGTTTGTTGACGCTTCATTTGTACACACCGAAGCCATTGCTGGGTTGGCTTGTTGTATGCTAGATGTGGAAGGAAAATGGTTAGCTGGTAGATGTTCTTGTTTGCCTTGTCCAGATGCAACTACGGCTGAAGTGGCATGAATTCACCTAGCTTAGAGTTAGATCAAGGAAATGGATTTTAGCAGCTTATTGATTCTTTCGGACTGTCAGCTTGCGGTTCTTGGCGTGAACGACAACAATCAGCCGAAAGATAAACTCTCTAACTTTTATAGTCTTTGCAGGGAGTTGCTAAATGAGCTAAATGAGATCACCTTGGATTTCATTGGTCGCAAATATAATGGTATGGCTGATATTTTGGCAAGAAAGGCGAGAAAGATGTTGGACATTCACCAGGTTGTTTAATTGTGCTTCCCTGATGATGAAATCAAGGAATTTTTTTGATGAAAACTACATTTTTATGCCCTTTAGAGGACCAGCTGCCCGGAGCTCCTCTTTGTTGTAGTTGTTCGTTGTAACTCTTTATTTTGTTGTCTTGTTGGTCTGTATTAACTTTACATTATCTTTTATTTCTATCTATTGACGCCGAATTTCCAAAAAAAAAAAAATAGAAACACTAATTTTTAGTAATTAAGGGCCCCTACGGTATCACTGTCGTTTTCTATTTTTGTTTTTTTTTGGCATAAAAAATTAGTGAAATGAGTTAAAAAAACCAACATTAAATTATTTGTTTCTATAATAGTCATATAGAAAAATGAAAACTTACAACTTAAAACTGAAAACCACTTTTTATAGTTTTTAAAAACGGGATTCGATTTTCAAAAAAACTGAAAATTGAAAACAAAAAATGATACCAAACATACCCTAATAAATAGATAACAGAAAGTCTAAATAAAACGGATCAAGATCCTCTGGAGTTATTTTTCCTAGAGTTCCCTGTAGTTTACTTGAAATGGAAAAATATATTTATTAATACCTTTTTTAAAATAAGAAAAAACACTACATCCTAAAGTGATGTTTCCATTTCAAGTAAACTTCAGGAAACTCCAGGAAAAATAACTCTAGAGGATCCAGATCCAAATAAAACAACAAGTTAGTTAAATAAAACAATAAAAAACACAAAAAGACTAGTAAATTTTCTTTATTATTTTTATAATAAATTTGGAACTTGAGCCACCATGGCACCACCACATCCACCCTTGTCTCTACACCGTCGTATTAGGTGGCTGAGCCCCTAACCCTCCCTGTCGAATTACAGACCCGACCCCGTACCCCTACCCGTCGACCTGGAAAATCCGACCCCCCCTCTGTCGACCTAAACTTCTGACCACTCCCCCTACCCGTCAACTCCCATAGCCGACCCCTGCTCCCACCCCGTCGGCTGGTGGTGGCTATCTCATTGTTTCATTTATGTTATCTATCTACGGAGTACCATATTGCACTAGTAAAATTTACAAATCGTGAATTATGTGTTTGTTTTCTACATTCTAATTGAGTGTTTGCGTGTTTGGGTTTTGATTTGGTGTCTTTGAGTTGGTATTGATAATCTAGTTTGACGGGCTTAAGGGCATTTTGGGGAAAACATGCTAACTAATCGTTGTATTTAACACTTTTATGGTTGTGCTTAGATCGTCCCACAATAAATAATACAATTAAAAATAATTATACATTTTTATTTTTGGGTTTATGACCGTTTTCCTTATCTTCTCTTAGTTTTTTATTGTAATATTTTGCAAATCCTTGCTATATCATACTTAGATTAGACACTACCACCAAAACCTGAGCCGATTTTGCTCAGGAGCCATTTTTTCAAAAAACCGTAGATAGTACTGCGATTTTGGTCAAATTTGATCAATTTTTCGAAAAAACCCAAATGTCCTTCAAACAGTAATGTAGATACCCAAGGACTATACTTGATGGATTTGAGTGTTGTTTCCTCATTTTGTAAAGTATTTCTTGCGTTTTGACGCTCATGTCTTTGTATGGATTTATGACCGTTTTCCTTATCTTCTCTTAGGTTTTTGACTCTAATATTTGGCAAATCCTCGTTATATCAAACTTAGAGACTACCACCAAATTTGAGTCGTTTTTGCTCCGGAACCATTTTATCGAAACACCGTGGATTATATACTGCGATTCTAATCAAATTTGATCAATTTTTCAAAAAAAGCCAAATGTCCTCCTTACATTTCTGTAGATACCTTAGGACTATAATTGTTGGATTTGAGTGTTGGTTCCTCATTTTGTGAAGTATTACGTATTGACGCTCGGGTCTTGGTATGGATTAATGACCGTTTTGGCCGTTTTCCTTATCTTCTCTTACGTTTTTTACTCTAATATATTGAAAATCCTTTTTACATCATACTTAGAGAATACCACAAAAATTTGAGCCGTTTTTGCTCGGGAGCCATTTCATCGAAAAACCGTGGATGGTACTGCGATTCTCGTCAAATTTGATCAATTTTTCGAAAAAAGCCGAATATCCTCCAAAAATTATTGTAGATACCCTAAGATTATACTTGTTAGATTTGAGTTTTGCTTCCACATTTTGTAAAGTATTTCATACGTTTTGACGCTCGTGTCTTTGATGGATTTATGCTCGCTTTGGCCGTTTTTCTTATCTTCTATTAGGATTTTGACTCTAAAATTTTACAAATACTCGTTATATCATAATTAGAGTCTACCACCAAAATTTAAGCTGTTTTTCTTTCGGAGCCATTTTATCGAAAAATTGGGGATTATGTATTGCGATTCTGGTCAAATTTGAACAATTTTTAAAAAGCCAAATGTCCTCCAAACATTACGGTAGATTCCCTGTGACCATACTTGTTGGATTTGAGTATTGGTTCTTCATTTTGTGAAGTATTTCTTGCGTTTTGAAGCTCGTGTCTTTGTATGGATTTATGACCGTTTTGGCGTTTTCCTTATCTTCTCTTAGGGTTTTGACGCTAATATTTTGCAAATCCTCGTTATATCATACTAAGAGACTACCAACCAAATTTGAGCCATTTGTTGAAAAACCGTCGATTATACTGTGATTCTGGTCAAATTTGATCAATTTTTCGAAAAAAGCCAAATGTCCTTCGGACAATACTGTAGATACCCTAAGACTAACTTGTTGGATTTGAGTGTTGGTTCCTCATTTTGTGAAGTATTTCTTGCGTTTGACGCTCGTATCTTTGAAAAGATTTATGCCGATTTGGCTAAAATCCTTATCTTCTCTTAGTTTTTGACTCTAATATATTTCAAATCCACGTTATAGCATACTTAGAGACTACCACCCAAATCCACGTTACTGCTATTCTGATCAAATTTGATCAATTTTTCGAAAAACACCAAATGTCCTTCAAACATTAATGTAGATACCTTAGAACTATACTTGTTGGATTTGAAGTTTGGTTCCTCATTTTTTGAAGTATTTCATGCGTTTCAACGTTCGTTACTTTGTATGGATATAGGACCGTTTTGTTCGTTTTTCTTATATTCTCTTAGGTTTTTGACTGTAATACTTTGCAAATCCTCGTTATATCATACTTAGAGACTACCACTCAAATTTGACCAATTTTTGCTCCGGAGCCATTTTATCGAAAAACGGTGCATTATATACTGCGATTCTGGTCAAATTTGATGAATTTTTCGAAAAAAGCCAAATGTCCGTAAAACATTACTATAGATACCCTAAAACTATACTTGTTGGATTTGAGTGTTGGTTCCTCATTTTGTGAAGTATTTCTTGCGTTTTGACGCTTGTATCCTTGTAGGGATTTATGACCGTTTTGGCAGATTTCCTTATCTTCTCTGAGGTTTTTGCCTCTAATATTTTGCAAATCCTCGTTAAATCATACTTAGAGACTACCTCCAAAATTTGAGCCATTTTTCCTCCGGAGCCATTTTATCGAAAAACCGTGGATTCTGGTCAAACTTGATCAATTTTTCAAAAAAAGTCAAATGTCCTTCAAACAATACTGTAGATACCCTAGGACTAAACATTTTGGATTTGAGTGTTGGTTCCTCATTTTATGAAATATTTCTTGCGTTTTAACGCTCGTGTCTTTGTTTGGATTTAAGACTGATTTGGCCGTTTTCCTGATCTTCTCTTAGGATTTTGAATCTAATATTTTTCAAATCATCATTATATCATACATAGAGACTACCACCATAATTTGAGCCATTTTTGCACCAGAGCCATTTTATCGAAAAACCGTGGATTACGTACTGCGATTCTGGTCAAATTGGATCAATTTTTCGAAACAAGTCAAATGTCCTCCCAACATTTATTAAGATACCTTAGGACTCTAATTGTTGGATTTGAAGTTTGGTTCCTCATTTTTTGAAGTATTTCATGCGTTTCGACGTTCGTCACTTTGTATGGATATATGACCGTTTTGACAGTTTTCCTTTCTTCCCTTAAATTTTTGACTCTAATATTTTGCAAATCCTCATTATAACATACTTAGAAACTACCACCAAAATTTTAGCCGTTTCTGCTCCGGAGTCATTTTATCGAAAAACCGTGGATTATGTACTGCGATTCTGGTCAAATTTGATCAATTTTTCGAAAAAAGTCAAATGTTCTTCAAACATTACTGTAGATACCTTAGAACTATACTTGTTGGATTTGACGTTTGGTTCCTCATTTTTTTATGTATTTCATGCGTTTCGACGTTCGTCACTTTGTATGGATATATGACCGTTTTGACAGTTTTCCTTTCCTGTCTTAAGTTTTTGACTCTAATATTTTGCAAATTCTCATGATATCATACATAGAAGCTACCACCAAAATTTTAGCTGTTTTTGTTCCAAAGCCATTTTATCGAAAAACCGTGGATTATGTATTGCGATTCTGGTCAAATTTGATCAATTTTTCGAAAAAAAGCCAAATGTCGTTCAAACAATACTGTAGATACCCTAGGACTATACTTGTTGGATTTGAGTGTTGGATCCTCATTTTGGGAAATATTTCTTGCGTTTTGCCGCTCGTATCTTTATATAGATTAATGACCGTTTTGGCCGTTTTCCTTACCTTCTCTTAATTTTTTGACTCTAATATTTTGAAAATCCTCATTATAACATACTTAGAAACTACCACCCAAATTTTAGTCGTTTTTGCTCCGGAGTCATTTTATAAAAAAACCGTGGATTATGTACAGAGATTCTGGTCAAATTTGATCAATTGATCGATAAAAGCCAAATGCTCTTCATACATTACTTTAGATACCTTAGGACTGTACTTGTTGGATTTGAAGTTTGGTTCCTCATTTTTTGAAGTATTTCATGTGTTTCGACGTTCGTCACTTTGTATGGATATATGACCGTTTTGGTAGTTTTCCTTTCTTCTCTTAAGTTTTTGGCTCTAATATTTTGCAAATCCTCATTATATCATAAATAGAAGCTACCACCAAAATTTTAGCCGTTTTTGTTCCGAAACCATTTTTTCGAAAAACCGTGGATTATGTACTGCGATTCTGGTCAAATTTGATCAATTTTTCGAAAAAAGCCAAATGTCCTTCAAACAATACTGTAGATACCCTAGGACTATACTTGTTGGATTTGAGTGTTGGTTCCTCATTTTGGGAAATATTTCTTGCGTTTTGCCGCTCGTACCTTTGTATGGATTAATGACCGTTTTGGCCGTTTTCCTTATCTTCTCTTAGGATTTGTAATCTAATATTTTTCAATTCCTCGTTATATCGTACTTAGAGACTACCACCAAAATTTGAACCATTTTTGCACCACAGCCATTTTATCGAAAAACCGTGGATTACGTACTGCGATTATAATCAAATTGGATCAATTTTTCGAAACAAGCCAAATGTTCTCCCAACATTTATAAAGATACCTTAGGACTCTACTTGTTGGATTTGAAGTTTGGTTCCTCATTTTTTGAAGTATTTAATGCGTTTCGACGTTCGTCACTTTGTATGGATATATGACCGTTTTAGCCGTTTACCTTTCTTCTTTTATGTTTTTGACTTTAATATTTTGTAAATCCTCATTATATCATACTTAGAATCTACCACCAAAATTTTAGCCGTTTTTGCACTAGAGTCATTTTATCGAAAAACCGTTGATTATGTACTGCGATTCTGGTCAAATTTGATCAATTTTTCGAAAAAAGCCAAATATCCTTCAAACATTACTGTAGATACCTTAGGACTATACTTGTTGGATTTGAAGTTTGGTTCCTCATTTTTTGAAGTATTTCATGCGTTTCGACGTTCGTCACTTTGTATGGATATATGACCGTTTTGACTATTTTCCTTTCTTCTCTGAAGTTTTTGACTCTAATATTTTGCAAGTCCTCATTATATCATACTTAGAAGCTACCACCAAAGTTTTAGACGTTTTTGTTCAGGAGCCATTTATCGAAAAAGCCGTGGATTATGTACTGCGATTCTCGTCAACTTTCATCAATTTTTCGAAAAAAGCCAAATGTCCTTCAAACAATACTATAGATACCCTAGTACTATACTTGTTGGATTTGAGTGTTGGTTGCTCATTTTGGGAAATATTTCTTGCGTTTTGCCGTTCGTATCTTTGTATGGATGAATGACCGTTTTGGCCATTTTCCTTATCTTCGCTTAGGTTTTTGCCTCTAATATTTTGAAAATTCTCGTTAAATCATACTTAGAGACTACCACCAAAATTTTAGCCGTTTTTCCTCCGGAGCCATTATATCGAAAAACCGTGGATTATATAGTGCGATTCTGGTCAAATTTGATCAATTTTTCGAAAAAAGGCAAATGTTCTTCAAACATTACTCTGGATACCCTAGGACTATACTTGTTGGATTTGAGTGTTGGTTCCTCAGTTTTTGAATTATTTCTTGCGTTTTGACGTTCGTGTCTTTGTATGGATTTATGCCGTTTTGGCCGTTTTCCTTATCTTCTCTTAGGTTTTTTATTCTAATATTTTGCAAATACTTGTTGTATCATACTAGAGGTGGCCAGGGCTCGATTTTCTGGGGACTGGCACTAGCCCTCCAGTGCTTTGACCGGGTTAGGGTTAGGGCAGACCAGTGCTCTGGCCCTGCCTTTATTGAAAGAAAAAAAGAAGGAAAAAATCGAGCTTGACCAGGGCTTTGACCGGGTTTGACCATGGCTAGTGTTTGAAAAATCGAGCACCAGCACTAGCACTACCTAACCCGGGCTAGGTAGTTTCGGACTAGTGGCGAGCCGGGCCGTGCGTTGACCAGGGTCGGGCCAGTGCAGGCCCGAGCTCCTAGTGCCCAATGGCCACCTCTATATTTTCCTTAGAGACTACCACCAAAATTTGAGCCATTTTTACACCGGAGCCATTTTATTGAAAAGCCGTGGATAGTACTGCAATTCTTGTCAAATTTGAACAATTTTTCGAAAAAACAAAAATGTCTTTCAAACATTATTGTAGATACACTCGGACTATACTTGTTGGATTTGAGTGTTGGTTCTTCATTTTATGACGTATTTCTTGCATTTTGACCCTCGTGTCTTTGTATAGATTTATGATCGTTTTGGCCGTTTTCCTTATCTTCTCTTAGATTTTTTACTCTAAAATTTTTCAAATCCACGTTATATCATACTTAGAGACTACCACTCAAATTTGATTCGTTTGTTCTCCGGAGCCATTTTATCGAAAAATCGTGGAATATTTACTGTGATTCAGGCCACATACTGTAGATACCCTCTCAATTTTTCAAAAAAAGTCAAATGTCCTTCAAACAATACTGTAGATACCCTAGGACTATAGTTGTTGGATATGAGTGTTGGTTCCTCATTTTGTGAAGTACTTCTTGCGTTTTGACGCTCGTGTCTTTGTATAGATTTATGACCGTTTTAGTCGTTTTCCTTATCTTCTCTTAAGTTTTTGACAGTAATATAAATCAAATCCACGTTATAACATACTTAAAGACTACCACCTAAATTTGAGCTTCTTTTGCTCCGGAGCCATTTTATCGGAAAACCGTGGATTATATATTACGATTCTGATCAAATTTGATCAATTTTTCGAAAAAAGCGAAATGTCATTCAAACATTACTTTAGATACCCTAAGACTAAACTTGTTGGATTTGAGTGTTGGTTCCTCATTTTGTGAAGTATTTCTTGCGTTTTGACGCTCATGTCCCTGTATGTATCTATGACCGTTTTGGCCTTTTTCCTTATCTTCTCTTAGGTTTTTGCCTCTAATATTTTGAAAATCCTTGTTATATCATACCTAGAGACTACCACAAAAATTTGAGCGGTTTTTCTTCCGGAGCCATTTTATCGAAAAACCGTGGATTATAAGCTGCGATTCAGGTCAAATTTGATCAATTTTTCAAAAAACGCCAAGTGTCCTTCAAACAATATTGTAGATACGCTAGGACTATACTTGTTGGATTTGAGTGTTGGTTCCTCATTTTGTGAAGTATTTACTGCGTTTTGACGCTCGTGTATTTGTATGGATTTATGACTGTTTTGGCCGTTTTCCGTATCTTCTCTTCGGCTTTTGACTTTAATATTTTTCAAATCAACGTTATATCATAATTAGAGACTACCACCCAAATTTGAGTCGTTTTTGCTCTGGAGCCATTTTATCGAAAAACCGCGGATTATATAGTGCGATTTTGGTAAAATTGGATCAATTTTTCGAAAAAAAATTCAAATGTCCTTCAAACATTGTTGTAGATACCCTAAGACTAAACTTGTTGGATTTGAGGGTTGGTTCCTCATTTTTCGAAGTATTTCTTGCGTATTGACGCTAGTGTTTTTGTATAGATTTATGACCGTTTTGGCCGTTTTCCTTATCATCTGTTAGGTTTTTTACTCTAATATTTTTTAAATCCAAGTTATATAATACTTACAGATTACCACCGAAATTTGAGCCGTTTTTGCTCCGGAGCCATTATATCGAAAAACCTTGGATTCTATACTGCGATTCTGATTAAATTTTATCAAAAATCGAAAAAAGCAAATGTCCTTCAAGCATTACTGTAGATACCCTAAGACAAAACTTGTCGGATTTGAGTGTTGGTTCTTCATTTTGTGAATTTTTCTTGCGTTTTGACGCTCGTGTCTTTGTATGGATTTATGACCGATTTGGCCGCTTTCCTTATCTTCTCTTAGGATTTTGACTCAATTATTATGAAAATACTTGTTAGATCATACTTAGAGAATACCACAAAAATTTGAGCCATTTTTGCACCGGAGGCATTTTATCGAAAAACCGTTGATTACGTATTGCGATTCTTGTCAAATTTGATAAATTTTTCGAAAAAAACCCAAATGTCCTTCAAACATTACTGTAAATGCCCTAGGACTATACTTGTTGGATTTGAAATTTGGTTCCTCATTTTGTGAAGTATTTTTCTTGCGTTTTGCCGCTCAGCACTTTGTATGGATATTTCACCGTTTTGGCCGTTTTCCTTTCTTCTCTTACGTTTTTTACTCTAATATTTTGAAAATCCTCATTATCATACTTAGAAGCTACCACCAAAATTTTAGCCGTTTTTGGTCCGGAGCCATTTTATCGAAAAACAGTGGATTATGTACTGCGATTCTGGTTATATTTGATCAATTTTTCGAAAAAAGCCAAATGTCCTTCAAACATTATTGTAAATACCCTAGGACTATACTTGTTGGATTTGAGTGTTGGTTCCTCATTTTGTGAATTATTTCTTGCGTTTTGACGTTCGTGTCTTTGTATGGATTTATGCCGTTTTAACCGTTTTCCTTATCGTCTCCTATGTTTTTTATTCTAATATTTTTTAAATATTCGTTATATAATACTTAGAGACTACCACCAAAATTTTAGCCATTTTTACACCGGAGCCATTTTATCGAAAAGTCGTGGTGAGTACGGCAATTCTTGTCAAATTTGAACAATTTTTCGAAAAAACCCAAATGTCTTTCAAACATTATTGTAGATACACTAGGACTATTCTTTTGGGATTTGAGTGATGGTTCCTCAATTTGTGACGTTTTTTTTGCGTTTTGACGCGCGTGTCTTAGTATGGTTTTATGACCGTTTTGGTCGTTTTCCTTATCTTCTCTTAGGATTTTGAATCTAATATTATACAAATCTTTGCTATATCATACTTAGAGACTACCACCAAAATTTGAGCCATTTTTGGACCGGAGCCATTTTATCGGAAAACCGTGGATTACCTACTGCGATTATGGTCAAATTTGATCAATTTTTCGAAACAAACCAAATGCCCTCCCAACATTTATGAAGATACCTTGGGACTATACTTGTTGAATTTGAAGTTTGGTTCCTCATTTTTTATTATTTCATGCGTTTCGACGTTCGTCACTTTGTATGGATCTATTATCATTTTGGCCGTTTTCCTTATCTTCTCTTAGGTTTTTGACTCTAATTTATTTCAAATCAACGTTATATCATACTTAGTGACTACCACCTAAATTTGACTTTAATATTTTTATAAATCAACGTTATATCATACTTAGAGACTACCACCCAAATTTGAGTCGTTTTAGCTCCGGAGCCATTTTATCGAAAAACCGAGGATTTATATAGTGCGATTTTGGTAAAATTTGATCAATTTTTCGAAAAAAAATTCAAATGTCCTTCAAACATTGCTGTAGATAACATAAGACTAAACTTGTTGGATTTGAGTGTTGGTTCCTCATTTTGTTTAGTATTTGTTGCGTTTTGACGCTCGTGTCCTTCTATGGATTTATAACCGTTTTGACCGATTTTCTTATCTTCTCTTAGGTTTTTGCCTCCAATATATTTCAAATCCACGT
>JBBYHQ010000001.1:23121123-23134055 GCA_038382645.1 Spergularia azorica
GATTTGAGCGTTGGTTCCTCATTTTGTGAAGTATTTCTTGCGTTTTGACGCTCATGTCCCTGTATGGATCTATGACCATTTTGGCCTTTTTCCTTATCTTCTCTCAGGTTTTTGCTACTAATATTTAGAAAATCCACGTTATATCATACCTAGAGACTACAAAAAAAATTTCAGTGGTTTCCTCCGGAGCCATTTTATCAAAAAACCGTGGATTATATACTGCGATTAAGGTCAAATTTGATCAATTTTTCAAAAAAACGCCAAATGTCCTTCAAACAATACTGTAGATACGCTAGGACTATACTTGTTGGATTTGAGTGTTGGTTTCTCATTTTGTGAAATATTTCTTGCGTTTTGAAGATCGTGTCTTTGTATGGATTGATGACCGTTTTGGCCGTTTTCCTTATCTTCTCTCGGTTTTTGACTTTAATATTTTTCAAATCAACGTTATGTCATACTTAAAGACTACCACCTAAATTTGAGTCGTTTTAGCTCCGGAGCCATTTTATCGAAAAACCGTGGATTTATATAGTGCGATTTTGGTAAAATTTGATCAATTTTTCGAAAAAAAAAAATCAAATGTCCTTCAAACATTGCTGTAGATAACCTAAGACTAAACTTGTTGGATTTGAGTGTTGGTTCCTCATTTTGTTTAGTATTTGTTGCGTTTTGACGCTAGTGTCCTTGTATGGATTTATAACCGTTTTGACCGATTTTCTTATCTTCTCTTAGGTTTTTGCCTCCAATATATTTCAAATCCACGTTATATCATACTTGGAGACTACCACCTAAATTTGAGTTGTTTTTGCTCCGGAGCTATTTCATCGAAAAACCGTGGATTAATATATTGCGATTCTGATCAAATTTGATCAATTTTTCGAAAAAAGCCAAATGTCCTTCAAACATTACTGTAGTTACCCTAAGACTAAACTTGTTAGATTTGAGCGTTGGTTCCTCATTTTGTGAAGTATTTCTTGCGTTTTGACGCTCATGTCCCTGTATGGATCTATGACCGTTTTGGCCTTTTTCCTTATCTTCTCTCAGGTTTTTGCTACTAATATTTTGAAAATCCACGTTATATCATACCTAGAGACTACCAAAAAAATTTCAGTGGTTTCCTCCGGAGCCATTTTATCAAAAATCCGTGGATTATATACTGCGATTCAGGTCAAATTTGATCAATTTTTCAAAAAAAAGCCAAATGTCCTTCAAACAATACTGTAGATACGCTAGGACTATACTTGTTGGATTTGAGTGTTGGTTTCTCATTTTGTGAAATATTTCTTGCGTTTTGAAGATCGTGTCTTTGTATGGATTGATGACCGTTTTGGCCGTTTTCCTTATCTTCTCTCGGTTTTTGACTTTAATATTTTTCAAATCAACGTTATGTCATACTTAAAGACTACCACCTAAATTTGAGTCGTTTTAGCTCCGGAGCCTTTTTATCGAAAAACCGTGGATTTATATAGTGCGATTTTGGTAAAATTTGATCAATTTTTCGAAAAAAAAAATCAAATGTCCTTCAAACATTGGTGTAGATAACCTAAGACTAAACTTGTTGGATTTGAGTGTTGGTTCCTCATTTTGTGAAGTATTTGTTGCGTTTTGACGCTCGTGTCCTTGTATGGATTTATAACCGTTTTGACCGATTTCCTTATCTTCTCTTAGGTTTTTGCCTCTGATATATTTCAAATCCACGTTATAATCATACTTGGAGACTACCACCTAAATTTGAGTTGTTTTTGCTCCGGAGCTATTTCATCGAAAAACCGTGGATTAATATATTGCGATTCTGATCAAATTTGATCAATTTTTCGAAAAAAGCCAAATGTCCTTCAAACATTACTGTAGATAACCTAAGACTAAACTTGTTGGATTTGAGTGTTGGTTCCTCATTTTGTGAAGTATTTCTTGCGTTTTGACGCTCGTGTCCGTGTATGGATCTATGACCGTTTTGGCCGTTTTCCTTATGTTCTCTTAGGTTTTTGCCTCTATTATTTTGCAAATCCTCGTTATATCATACTTAGAGACTACCACAAAAATTTGAGCCGTTTTTCCTCCGGAGCCATTTTATCGAAAAACGGTAGATTATATATATTGCAATTCGGGACAAATTTGTTCAATTTTTCAAAAAAAGCCAAATGTCCTTCAAAAAATACTTTAGATACGCTAGGACTATACTTGTTGGATTTGAGTGTTGGTTCCTCATTTTGTGAAGTATTTCTTGCGTTTTGACGCTCGTGTCTTTGTATGGATTTATTACCGATTTGGCTGTTTTCCTTATCCTCTCTTAGGATTTTGAATCTAATATTTTGCAAATCCTCGTTATATCATACTTATAGAATACCACCAAAATTTGAGCCATTTTTGCTCCAGAGTCATTTTATCGAAAAACCTTGGATTACGTACTGCGATTCCGGTCAAATTGGATCAATTTTTCGAAACAACCCAAATGTCCTCCCAACATTTATGAAGATACTTTAGGACTATACTTGTTGGATTTGAATTTTGGTTTCTCATTTTTTGAAGTATTTCATGCGTTTTGATGTTCCTCACTTTGTATGGATATATTACCGTTTTGGCCGTTTTCCATTCTTCTCTTAAGTTTTTGACTCTAATATTTTGCAAATCCTCATAATATCATTCTTAGAAACTACCAATAAAATTTTAGCCATTTTTTGCTCTGGAGCCATTTTATCGAAAAACCCTGGATTATGTACTGCGATTCTGGTCAAATTTGATCAATTTTTCAAAAAAATGCCAAATGTCCTTTAAACAATATTGTAGATACCCAAAGACTATACTTGTTGGATTTCAGTGTTGGTTCCTCATTTTTCGAAGTATTTCTTGAGTATTGACGCTAGTGTTTTTGTATAGATTTATGACCGTTTTGGCCGTTTTCCTTTCTGTTAGGTTTTTTACTCTAATATTTTTCAAATCCACGTTATATAATACTTACACAGCCGTTATTGCTCCGGAGCCATTATATCGAAAAACAATGGATTTTATACTGCGATGCTGATTAAATTTGATCAAAATTCGAAAAAAGCCAAATGTCCTTCATGCATTGCTGTAGATACCCTAGGACTAAAATTGTCGGATTTGAGCGTTGGTTCCTCATTTTGTGAAGTATTTCTTGGGTTTTGACGCTCGTGTCTTTGTATGGATTTATGACCGATTTGACCGCTTTCCTTATCTTCTCTTAGGATTTTGACTCTATTATTATGAAAATACTCGTTAGATCATACTTAGAGCATACCACAAAAATTTGAGCCATTTTTGCACCGGAGGCATTTTATCGAAAAACCGTTGATTACGTACTGCGATTCTTGTCAAATTTGATAAATTTTTCAAAAAAAACTCAAATGTCCATCAAACATTACTGTAAATGCCCTAGGACTATACTTGTTGGATTTGAAGTTTGGTTCCTCATTTTGTGAAGTATTTTTCTTGCGTTTTGACGCTCAGCACTTTGTATGGATATATGACCGTTTTGGCCGTTTTCCTTTCTTCTCTTACGTTTTTTACTCTAATATTTTGCAAATCCTCATTATATCATACTTAGAAGCTACCACCAAAATTTTAGCCGTTTTTGGTCCGGAGTCATTATATCGAAAAACCGTGGATTATGTATTGCGATTCTGGTCAAATTTGATCAATTTGTCGAAAAAAGTCAAATATCCTTCAAACATTATTGTAGATACCCTAGGACTATACTTGTTGGATTTGAGTGTTGGTTCCTCATTTTGTGAATTATTTCTTCCGTTTTGACGTTCGTGTCTTTGTATGGATTTATGCCGTTTTAACCGTTTTCCTTATCATCTCCTATGTTTTTTATTCTAATATTTTTTAAATCTTCGTTATATCATACTTAGAGACTACCACCAAAGTTTGAGCCATTTTTACACCGGAGCCATTTTCTCGAAAAGTCGTGGTTAGTACTGCAATTCTTGTCAAATTTGAACAATTTTTCGAAAAAACCCAAATGTCTTTCAAACATTATTTTAGATACACTAGGACTATACCTTTTGTATTTGAGTGATGGTTCCTCATTTTGTGACGTATTTTTTGCGTTTTGACGCTCGTGTCTTAGTATGGATTTATGACCGTTTTGGCCGTTTTCCTTATATTCTCTTAGGTTTTTGACTCTAATATTTTGCAAATCCTCGTTATATCATCCTTAGAGATTACCACCCAAATTTGAGCCATTGTCGTTGCTCCGGAGTCGTTGTATCGAAAAACCGTTGATTTATATACTACGATTGTGGTCGAATTTGATCAATTTTTCAAAAAAAGCCAAATGTCCTTCAAACATTAATGTGGATACCCTAGGATTATACTTGTTGGTTTTGAGTGTTAATTCCTCATTTCGTGAAATATTACTTGTGTATTGACGCTCGTGTCCTAAGTATGGATTTATGACCGTTTTGGCCGTTTTCTTATCTTCTCTTAGGTTTTTGTCTCTAATATTTTACAAATCCACGTTATATCATACTTAGAGACTACCACCAAAATTTGAGCCGTTTTTGCTCCGGAGTCTTTTTATCGAAAAACGGTGAATTATATACTGCGATTCTGGTCAAATTTGATCAATTTTTCGAAAAAAAACCAAATGTCTCAAACATTGATGACTTATTATAATCCTTTTTCTGTTGTAATGTATCCGGGTGAAGGTTATCGATGGATTACCAATTACAATTGTTGTTTGCATTGGGGTTTGAAATTGTGTATTAGTGTACAAGAAGCTAGTAAACTCAAGAAATAAGAGCAAGTCATAGTGTCTACAAATAATATCACAAGTGTAGTGTTTGACGACCGATCAAATGTATGTCCTTTTTTTCTTTTTGGAAATTCGGTACCAATAGATAGAAATAAAACAAGAGTGTAAAGTTATTACTGACCAACAAAACAACAAAATAAAGAGTTACAACAAACAACTACAACAAAGCAAAGAAATGATACATTTGTGTCATGTATGTTATGTAGTATATATATACTTGATCTTCTTGTTTCAACATCTAGTTATAACTCCGATCCATTAAGATTTTATAGATATGCGAATTAGCACTTTAGCAGTCCTAATACAAGACTAATTAATACTCGCGCGTAACTCTCAGCTAAATGATGAAACATGAATAACTGTCATTGCATATTTATTTAGTCTATAAACCTCCAATCACTTCTCTCTTTTTGCTTCGAAATTTACATAAAAAAAATCTCATTGTATGGCGATTAGAGTCAAATACAGCAAGCAGCATTTAATCCATTAAATTAAAATAGATAAGAGATAAACTTGTAGCCATCGAACTAGATAGTAAATTGTATATCATATAGATATATTTTGTTTTGTGAGAGGGGGGTTGCGCTCATCGAATGACCAGGGCGATTGTGATGTTCTTCTTCGAACTTGATCAACAAGACATTAAGAATTATTAAAATCAAAGGACTTTGAGGCGTTGAGTTGGTTTTTTAATTGAACAATAACAAATTCACATAACCATGTACTCGATCCTATCGCATGCAAGTTCTTTATAACTAAACTAAATCATCAACAACAATCGCTTATATATACACCACAAACACAAAACAAAAAATATAACAATAATAATCTTCAAATAGACTTACTAATTGTATTAAATCTTTGCTTTGAAGGAGTTCTCTTTTGCAAAGTAAATGGCAACCTGGCCACATATTGTATGTGGCCAACTAAATAGGGTTTCGAAGGGTCCTCGATTAAAAGAAAGAAAGGACCGTTTTGATCTTCGGAATTCAACAACGAGAGATAATACATATGCATACATTAAATGCATGTATTCGTGATTTGTACACGTTACTAGAGTCTAGATAGATGTATGATGTTACCACACCTTCTAAGAAATTTGATCGAAGAAATATAAAATGAGAATTATTAATTAATAGTGCCACAGGCCCACAACATTAAGTCCCACTAATTAGACTCGTCGAACTTTTTTTTTTTTTTTTCGCGATAACTTGACCCCCCAATTCCTTGATACGCCACTGGTTGAGCAATTAAGTAACTTGTCATAAATTCATAAAATTTCTAATAATAACGCTTGAATTTTCAAAAAAGTTCTTGCATTTCTATTTTTTCTTCGAAACAATACATAGAAATTTGCGATATATACAAGTTAATAAATAAGTGTAGTTGTATAGTGAAAAGACGGTCATATACACAACTTTCAATCTATTAAAGTGTGAAACTAAAAAATGGTGAACATTACCAAAGTAATTAAATGACAATGAAGATCATGATATTTTTTTTTTTTTTTTTGCAAATTGCTAGAGGTTTATAGTGTAGACACAATTAATTTATCTACAATGTTAAATTGAGTTAGTAGTAGTAAAATTAAGATCGAAGTAGTAAAATTAATTGTAATGAAAAAATCAGGTAGTAAAAGTAATTGTGTGAGTAGTAAAATTTTGATATTGTAGTAAAATTATTGCTGATTGTAAACACTTTTGGGTGTCTACACTGTAGACCTTTAGCATTGTCCTTCTTTTTTTCTTCAACCACGTCACATTAGGAATGACCACAATTGTATGATTTAGTTTAAGATGACTTTGGTTTAAGAGTTGAATATATACTAAGGTTCACATCAACACGTACTCAATCTATTCTTCATTTTTAATTATACGACTAGCACAGTACACCTCTAATAACCCTTATATAAATGTCGTACCAATCGAAGAGGTATATCAATCAAATTATCAATCAATAATATATAGTACACAACATACCCCCAGTTTCTAGTAAAACTGCACAAGTGATAAGCCCTAACTTTAAAATGAAGCAACAAGTCACCCTACTTGTATTTTCCTTGATCCTCCTACAATACAATCCAGCACAAACAAATGCACAACCAACAAATCTCTGGGCAACATATTGCGCACCCACAAGCGTGGTCTCCGGTAGCGAAACCGCCTACGCGGCCAACCTTGCTTCGGCGTTCTCGGACCTCATCACCGCCGCTGGCCAAGGTCAGTCAAAGGGAATCATGGGGTACGAAACCAGTACTCCGGTCGATTTCGCGCAAGCTCGCTACTATTGCCGCGGCCAAGGCTTTGAAGTCACGGCCGCGGATTGTCAAGCTTGCGTTGCAGACGCACAACAAAAGCTTTCCGGCTGCACAACGAGTGTAGAAGCCATAGCCTGGTACGAGGATTGCACGGTGCATTTCGCAAACCGTGACATGTATGGCGTGTTACAGACGCAACCATCTTACCTTGTATGGAGTATCGAAACATTCCCCGCCGTGGATCACACCGATGATATGAGTGAGTCTATTAGACAACTCACATTCGAAGTGATCAAACTTGCAGCGCAAGATTCGATCCATGGGTATGCTTATGGTTCACAGCGGATTAGTTCGGACGCATTTTATTACTTCATGGCGCAGTGTTCGGCTGATATAGTCGAAACTGGGAGTGTAGACTTGTGCAACTTCTGCTTACAAACTAACTTGCGTACTCTAGAATTAAACGAAGGCATGGCTCTTCCAGATAGTCAGTTTCTTGCAGGATTGATGCCAAGTTGCCAGATTTTTCTTGGTTATCTACAATTTGATGCATCAGCATCAGCTTCACCTGGTTCACCTTCACCAAAACCAAGTCTTGTCCAACCCATCTCGAATTCGACCGCCCTCGCCCCTGCCCCAGCTGCTTAGATCGAGTCATACCATACCATGTGTCATAGATTCAGGTATGTGATAGACTTTTAACAAGCATTGAGAAAACCGTTTATATTTTCTATCACACCGTACCTTTGACATTTTGTCTTCTGATCTCAGGTTGAGGACGTCACTCTAGCTTTTGAGCTGAGATTTTAATGTTGGAAGTAAACATCAAATAAAGATAGATTTATATTGTGTCATACGACAAAATAAATCATACTATACACTGTATATGTATTTGTGTGCTGAATACAATTCTGGAGACGCTATACTAGTGTATCTTAAATTTTCATACATCATTTTTAATAAAGAAATATATCACCTCATTTTTATGTTTAGACTTATATAATGCGATCTCACATAGAACTAATTAATGCCAGAGATCTAATCGGTATTCTCAAGTTGATGTGACCTTCCCAAATAATATGATCAAGTTATACTAGTATGTTACCACCAGACGATCATCATATAATTATAACGGAGTATCTTTTATGTGTATCATGAATTTGAAAACTCTATCCACGATCCAATTGTTACAATGCAAGGCTGAACCAACAGAAAACGAGCCACATATATACTCATAATTAAAGAAATAATCAATTTGACACAAATCAAAGGAGTTGAATTTTTTGTACCAAAAAAAAAAGGTTGAATTTATACCAAATTTAAATTTGCAACTTGCAAGTATATATATACTCCGTATAATCTAATTCATGGTTTCTCATCGTCTTTGAGTATTCAAGTTTGGACAATACCATATAGGTTTATATTGTACGCACTTGAAAGTGTTAATTAGGCCCCATTTTGATATGACTGCATCTTTTTTAACTAATCTGATCTGATTAGAATGATTTTGATGTGATATGTGTCTCTGAACTGATCTTATCTGAATTTGTTGAAAATTTGATTGAATTTTAACGAATTAGTATCAATTATGGACCAAATACATTGATAGTTAATTGAGCAATTCTGATCTAATCTGATCTAATTTGAATGACTTTAATCTGATTTGAATGATTTTGAACTGATCTGAGAACTAATTCTATTAAATCCTATCAAGCAGAGCCTTATTAAGCAATGATTTTAGAACACTATCAAAATTTTACAACTCACACAAATAATTTTACTACCAACACAATAAATTTTACTACCTTAATTTTACTAGGCCAATCTTAATTTTACTATTACACACTCAATTTTACATTATTGACAAATTAATTGTGTCTGGACTGTAGACTTCTAGCAATTTGCTTCAAGTTTATCATTCCCTAAATTCGAATTTTCAATTGGCTCTTAAAGATAGCGAGTTTTTTTTTTTTTTTTGCTAAAAATGTAATTGAATCAATACATTGCATGGACACCGGGGCATCCCCCTGTCTGCAAAAAAACAAACCCACCATCAGCACCTTGTTTTCAACTACACACCCTTGAATATAGCTCTAACAAAGCTTAATTTAGCCCTCTAATGAGAAGCCAATTATGGTCTTTACTCTTGATCTTCCCTATTTTAGTCCTAATTCTAGCCTTAACCTCATCAAAAACTCTTCTAGCTAACATTTTAGGAGTTACAAGAGTATTCTCTAATCTACACTTGTTTCTGTTCCACCAAATAATTTGATATAACATATAGCTCAGCATTGTACAGGTAACTAGCTTCTTCATTTGGGACCCAAATCTTTTGTGAATGCACCATTCCATTGTGTTGTTTGTAGGTATATCCAGCTGATAGAGATTGCTCAGCTCCTTGATACATCTGCTACTGTAGGGACATTGGAAGAAGATATGATCATGGGTTTCCTTATCTTGTTGGCACAGACAGCAGGAATCATCATCACAGATGCCTATCCTCATCAGTCTAGTCTTTACCTGCAGCCTCTGCCTTATTGCTAGCCAAGTGATGAAAGAAGCTCTAGGGATGTTATATCTATTCCAGATAATCTTCCCCCATCTAACTTTGACATGATCACCTCTTAGCCATTCATACCCTGCGTATACAGAATACTTGTTATTACTCCATCGACCATTAAAAAATTCTTGCTTCATTCTGTCTTTGATTCTGCAAACTTTCTTCCAGTGCCAACTGCTATCATTCGGGGGGATGTAGTCCTCCCAGCTATTGTTATTTAAGTATATAGCATGTATCCACTTAATCCAGAGAGTGTCTGTATTAGTAAATCCAAGCCACATACTTAGCAATGCTTGCTATATTCCAGTCCACAACATCCCTGATCTCTAGTCCTCCTGCTTCTTTAGGTAAGCATACATCATCCCATGACACCATTGGAGATCTTTTCATATGCTCAATGCCATCCCATATGTAATTCCTGTAAATTGCATGTTGATGCCAAGTTGCCAGATTCTTATTGCTTATTTTCCTATTGATGGTTCAGTATCACTAGATGCTCCTCCACCTCCTATTCCTACTTTTGTTCAACCGGGCAGCCTAAACTCAACTACTGATGCTCCTTTGCCCTCTAGTACTGGTCCTTTGCCTAGTACGCCACCCGTTGATCCACCTCTTACTGCTCCACCCGTTGTCATGGCACCGCCCCCAAGGGTCGTCGCCCCACCTGTTACTTCCCCAGTTGATGCACCACCCCCAAGGGCGGATGCACCTGATTCAGCCCCAGCTGAAGATTCACCTGCTGCTTCCCCAGCTGACGCACCTGATTCAACCCCAACTGCTGCTTCCCCAGCTACTGATGCACCTATTATGGCAATGTCCCCAGGGGCGGAATCACCTGATGTTGCCCCAGTTGATGAATCACCTATTAGTGCCCCGGTTGCTTAGAGATACATACCATGCATGAGTATAGTGATGGTTTAATAAGGTACGTAATGAAGTCATTTACATACATAAATCAAAATAAATACAGTGAAGTGTTATTAGTAGTAAAGTTAGAATGTTTTGACAAAAAAATCTTATTGGTTTGAACTAATTATAACGTAAAATGGAGAAATACCGCTATTAAAATAAGATTAAACATTCCAATGATTACTGCTATAAATTAAATTAGAAAAAAAAAATCTAATTTCTTTATCTAATATAATCCTTTTGTCTTCTAATGTTACGTCAACCGATCAAGGACATCGATCACTCTAGCTGCGGCTCATATGTTATTGTTGGAAGTAATTATCGTGTACGTGAAAAAACGAAGACCCTCTCGTTTCATTAAACCAAATAAATAATATTGTACTCGTTCAGATGTTTCAAATTTTTACGTTCAAATTGAATTTCTCAAATCGAACTTAATGAATTTAAATAAATGGAATGAATAAGTACTTGTCTACTTGAATGTACTTTTCATTATTCGGTTATACATATATATACGACTTGATAAGTGAGTAAGTAGTATATGTATGTGATATGTCTCATGTAGATGTGTAGTAGTGTCTTATAAATATCACAAGCATACACGCTTATGTTTCATGTGTGTACTTGGTAATTTCGTAATAAAATACGTGTGTAGTATTTTTGTTCATGTCATCCATCTACCCTTCAATTAATCGGAAGATTGGAAAGAAGAAACACGATCAGAGAGCAAGAAAGGCGGCGGTGGTGGTGATGATGATGATAAGAAAAGGAAGAAAATTAAGTAGGAAGACGCATAAAACCGAGAATTGAAACAGGAGGGAGTAAAATGCATGTTTTAAACTTTGAATGGTTTCCTCCGCGTACAACTACAAACAAAGTAGGAAAAATGCATGTTTTATACTACTGTCGAAATTACCAAAAAAAAATGTAAAATAAAGTAAACTAGAGAAGAATGACAAATGTAAAGTAAAGTAACCCATCATGGTGGCCAGCGTGGTTTAGCCAGCGACGGGGCGAGTTTGGTGATAGCAGATGCCGCTGGTAAAGGTGGCGGCGGTGGTGGAAAGGCTGGTGACTGGTGTTGAAGGAGGAGGGGGAGGAGAGAGGGGAGATAAACTAAGGGGGTGGGTTGGTTTCATTTTTATTTTTTTTATATTATTTTGAATTTAATAAATTAATTTAAATTATTTAAGGTCAAAATTATAATGACTAACAAACTTTGGTAGCCATTGTAGAATCACTCTTTGATAATCTGTTAATTTTGAGATTTAATTGGGTGATTTAGAAATAGTGAATAGATTTATAAAGTTGTATTTTATCTTTGGTTTATGTGGGCTAGTTGTTAGATTCGGATTAGGGTGCTTTTGGTTGAGAAATTGATTATTATTTAGTCAAATTGTGGTTAATTGGGCTTTAGATGTGCTTATAATGAGTAATTTTGATGTTGGAATTGAGGTGTGAAATTGATGATGATTTGATGATGTTAGTAATGTTGTATTATGATGGCTTAAGTGATGAAAATTAGTAAATGGAACAAAAGAAAGAAAATTTGTGAATGTTTGGTAGTTGCGTAGTTGGGTGAATTAGAGGTGACATATATGATAAAGGGAGATTAGTAGTTGCCCAGAAATTTAAAGCTGAAAAATTTAAAGTGATGTTACAGTATTTAATAAGACTAGTTTGCATGCCCGTGCCACGCCCGAGCTATGTATTTATATCGTTTATACTCGTCTTATAAGGAAAATGTTGGCTTATCTTTGTTCCAATAAATTACCATAATGATTATTTTCCATAAATTAGCTATACTATACTACTCTATGATAATTTATTACCATATCTTAACTGATAATTATATTTAATGCTATTTTTATGTTCTATCCAATTAATAAATGCCAAGTGTCGTTATAGGAAAGACTTGGTTTCAGGTTTTAATATATAGTATTAGATAGATTTGAGTAAGGTTAATCATCTTGCCTTTCATTAATCAAATAAGCCACTTATATAGGCTAAGTACAAGGCATTGGGAATACGCTAAACTAGAAGTTTCTACACAATAGATTACTTGGGAATAACCTAAGCTAAACTAGAACTTTCTACACAATACATTTACTTGGGATAAACTAAGGATATACAAGAACTTTCTACATAATATTTACGCAAAGTACAATGATATCGAAATAGATATCGTAATACTCCCCCTCAAGTTGGCGCATGAGGATTACGAATGCCCAACTTGCCAAGGAGAAAGTGAAATTTATGATGTCCCAAAGTCTTAGTAAAAATATCAGCTAGCTGGTGAGAAGAACGTAAATGAGCAGTAGAGATATTGCCGGTCATAACATGTTCGCAAACAAAGTGACAATCAAGATCAATGTGTTTCGTGCGTTCATGAAATACCGGATTGGAAGCAATATGGAGGGCAGCTT
>JBBYHQ010000001.1:23134155-23157778 GCA_038382645.1 Spergularia azorica
CTAAGCTTTATGTTATTCTCCGTTTTTTGTTTTAGGCTAATGTTTTGTAATGACTCAAACTTTGTTTCTTTTGCTATTCCACGTCCGATTTCCAAAAAAAAAGAGCTACTTGTCATAGTGTCTACAAATAATATCACAAGTGTAGTGTGTGACCGATCAATTGTGCTTTGAGCGATCGAGTGATTATGATACATTTCTGTCATGTATGTAATGCAATATGTATGATTGTATATTATATCCTATAATATACTTAATCTTCTTGATCAGCATCTAGCTCATTAGTTCAATGTTTGGTTATGAAACATTCAAAATTACAACTGAATCAAATCAGATTGAATTAGCTACGTATAAACAACTTGAATCAAACCAGATTGAATTGCGAAGATGAATGGAACATGAACAATATAATAATCCCGCGCTATTAATTCATAAGCGGTTGAACTGCAGGGGCGGAGACAAGGGGTGGCTTACCCTGGCTACGGCCCGCCCCAGGTTTGCGGAAAGTCGAAACTTTTTGTGTATTTTAACTATACAACTAGGTAAAAATTGGTAAATCGTAGTATTTGGCCCACCCCAACTCCGGTAAATAAGTTTCAGCCCAGTGCAGTTTTCAATCTTGGCTCCGCCACTGGGTTGAAGGGAATTAATAGAATAATTAATACGACTATAATATAACGACAAATTTATAACTCCGATCCATTTACATTTTATAAATATGAACAGAACTCAGAATTAGCAGTCCTAATACAAGACCATTAATAACTCTTAGCTAAATGATGAAACATGAATAATTGTCATTATATTGCATACTTAGTCAATACACCTCCAATCACTTCTCTCTTTTTTCTTCGAAACTTACATAAAAATCTCATTGTATGGCGATTAGAGATCACATACTTACAACAAGCAGCTTTTAATCCATTAAATTAAATATGGACAATGCTAGAGGTCTACGGTGTAAAACATTCAAAAGTGTCTACAATAAGCAATAATTTTACTACACTATCATAATTTTACTACTCGCACGATTAATTTTACTACTTGAATTTTTCATTACAATAAATTTTACTACTTTGATCTCAATTTTACTACTACTTGCTCAATTTTATATTGTAGACAAATTAATTGTGTCTACACTACAGACCTCCAGCAATTCCCTAAATTAAAATAGACAAGAGTCAAACTTGTAGCCATCGAACTAGATATTAAATTGCATAGTATTCTTTTTGTGAGAGGAGGGTTGCGCTCATCCAATGACCAAGCCGATTATGATGTTTTTCCGAACTTGATCAACAAGACGTTAAGAATTATTAAATTAAACGACTTTGAATTTAAAAATAACAAATTCACATAACCACGTACTCGATCCATAGCATGCAAGTTCTTCCTAACTAAACTAAATCAACAATCGCTTATATTTCACAAAAAAAAAAAAATGCAAATTGTAGCAATAATAATCTTCAAATAGACTTACTAATTATATGACGTCTTTGCTTTGAAGGTGTCCTCTTTTGGAAAGTAAATGGCAACCTGGCCACATATTGTAAATGGCCAAATAGAAATTCGGAGTGTCCTCGATTAAGAGAAAGGTCCGTTTCAATTTTTTCAATTCGAGAACGAGAGTTAATATACATACACTTAATGCATGCATGTATACATGATTTTACACATTACTAGATAGATGTATGTATGGTACGGTGCTACCACACGGCGTAAGAAATTTGACCGAAAAAATGAAAAATGAGAACAACTAATTAATAGTGCCATTACCTACCTATTGATATTATAAAATTTTGACATACATTATTATCAAAAGATTGGGTCTCCGATCCATGTGGTCTGATGACTACCTTGGATAGAATTTGGCTACCTAAAAGGTTAAATTTAAAACGACCTTTGATTTAAGTTGAATAATAACGTTCACACAACCACGTACTCGATCCATGCAACTTCTACATAACACCTGCATGGCTCAATCGTGCATTATATAAGGTCGCACCAATGGACTGATTTATCACACAACTGAACAAAATCACTTCTAATTGAAAGTTAATAGATCGACCCTTAGCTCTATTGCCTTCAAAATGAAGCAACAAATTATTCTACTAGCATTTTTCACAATAATCTTTCTAGCGCAAACAAATGCACAATCACCAAATCTATGGGAAAAATATTGTGCACCCACAAGCGTACTTTCCGGTAGCGAGACCGCCTACTCTGACAACCTTGCATCCGCATTCTCAGACATCATTGGCTTCGCCGGCAAGGATCAATTAGACGGTGTCAGCAACACGTATGGTGCCGATAACCCAGCCGTAATGGCTCAAGCACTCTACTATTGCCGTGGCGAAAGCTCGGGAATCACGACCGCACAATGCCAAGCTTGCGTCGCAGACGCACAGCTGCAGCTCGCGGCGTGCACCACGAGAACTGAAGCCATAGTCTGGTACGAGGAGTGCACAGTGCATGTCGCTAACCGCGACATGCGTGGCGTGTTACAGACACAACCCTCGTACATCTTATGGAGCCTCCAAACAGCCACCCCACCTACTATCGACGTCAGCGAACCTGTGAGAAACCTCGTACTTGACGTGGTGAACAAGGCATCGATGGATACGACCCACGGGTATGCTGATGGTTCGGTGCAGCTTACTTCAGACGCAACTTATTACGTAATGGCGCAATGTTCGGCTGATATTATTGCAGTTGGTGGTTCACAAGTATGCACCACCTGCTTACAATCTTGTTTAAAAACCCTACAATTAAACGAAGATATTGCTCTTAAAGATACGGAATTACTCGCCCAATTAATGCCAAGTTGCCAGATTCTTCTTGGTTATTTATCAAATGATCCCTCATCATCATCAGGTGCCCCTTCACCACAACCAAGTATTCCTAGTCTTGTTCAGCCTAGCTCGAATTCGACTGCCCTTGCCCCATCGCCTGCTATGGCCGCCTCGGCCCCCATGACGCTTCCAGCTGATGCACATGCCACCGCCCCACCAACCGCTGATATGGCACCAGCTGATGCACCAGCTGCTTAAACTTGTATTACATGCATGGTGATAGATGGCTTATGTGATAAGGTAATATATCTCATATTAAATGGGTTTTCTTCAGAATAAATATTAAACCGATTGCTTTTTATGGAGTAATAGTCAAGAAGAAAATGATAATTGAAGATCAAAACTAAAACCACTTTTTCGGATTTTAAGAAATGGACTCAGGACTTTAGAAAAAAATATATAATGATGATATCAAACGAGCCCTCAGTCCTAATCAATACTCAGTGTTATTATTCTAGCTAGATAATTAATATTAATTATCGTTATTATATATTTAGAAATAAATTAACCATACTTCTCTATCTAACCCTTTCTAATAATTTGAAATTTCTTTTCATCCAATAATATGTCAGGTCAAGGCTGTGCCATCAATATCACATTATCACTCTTGTCGGAAATATACTTGGATGGGAGAGCACCTTGTATAATGGAACGAAGTAATTCATACGTACTCGTATGTATGATTCTATCAGCCGTATAATAAACTCATGTATTTATGTTTTATTACAAGCATATACTCCATCGTATTGATCAACGGCCGAACTATGTACTTGTCCGATACGTGACTACATGCGTGAGTATTGGGATATAATAAACGAGCTCATGTATTTATTTATGTGTGGTATGTTACAATCATTAATAAAATGATCAATTTCATCATCTCATTAATAAATATAGTTAAACTTTTGTGTGAAATAAGAGGAACTCCCTTATAAATGGACGACCATATATATACGAAATTACTACCCTATTCATGTGCGTCAAATGGGACGTTTCAATTAGACGTTGGTCGAATTATGCACGGAAGGAGAATGTGTCGATCTTTTTGGTGGAATTGTTTTTGTGCGTGGATCACACAGGTTTCGACTCCATGCCTCTCCATTATCAACAAGAAACTTAAAGGAGGCTAAACCACTTAGACAAACCATTTTGTGTGATAAACACAACCAACAAACGATGCCCAAGATCAAGATCCGGCACTGCGTACATGTGATTTATATTAACAAATTTCGGGACCAACCTTTAATAATATTTTCTGGAGTTTTGACCCATTCCGGAAATTTGAAGTGGTGAAACATGCCTTGCTATAAGTAGTAGACACTATTGCTTTTACCATTTCCACTACAAGAAACACTATCATTAACAACGGAGCAAAGTCGTCCCAAATAAAAGATCAGAGTCGGTTGGTTTTAATATATGTAACTTCACTATTCTTGGAACATGGACTGTACTGATACTACTCTTATGCCAGGTTAATCCGATCTCATCTAGAATTACTCTAATTTCTAATAAACTAAACTAAGATCTAATCGGCATTGTCAAGTTTGGTCTTACCAAATAATCTGAAGTTCCTCATCTCAGTTACCTCCTGAAGATCTTAGTTATTATTTCCTTTGATATATCATTTCAATCTACCACCTCTACTATATATCTTCGATTAATATTAAAAGCTATACAATATTATTCATCGAAGAAGATGAGCTACAATGTCTCACAATCAAAAAAAATAATTGAATAATAATTGACCAATAACAGTATATAGTTAGATGGTAGGCTGGATTTGATTTGGCATAAATTTCAAGGAGTTGAATTTGAACCAAGTTGAATTACGTCAAAATAAAATAATAGAAAGTCTTCTAAAGTTTATCGATGCTTTCACACTATAATAATGTGTAACATTTACGTATGCATGCATACAATAAAATGAGAAGTACGTGGTCACGTATGCATGCATATGATTAAATGAGAAGTATACATGTGTGGTCATGTATACAAATAAAAATGCATGAGTACGAACTACGAAGAAAAATGGAAATGTAAAATAAAGGAGAACATTTATAAATCTTCTCTAGTTGCATTGATATACAGTTTTAAGCTTGTTTACATTTGGCATAAGTTCGGATATCTTGTAAGCTTTATTTAGAGCGGGTGAAATTGAACGCAATGATAAAACCAACCTTTTTTTGCCCTATGAAAATTAAAGGATTTATAACTCAAGGTTAGATTCATGATGAGTGAGTGAGTTTTTAAATTCTAGAGTAGTTTTTAAAAGCTTTTATTGTTTCTGCTTTTTTTTTCTTTCTTCCAAACTTACATAGATTTTGTATACATACAAATCCAATAATTGTAATTTATTCATGACAATTAGACGGTCGCATATACAATTTCTAATCCTTTAAATAAAATAAAACTCAAAAATGCATGGTAACCATGATGATGATGTTTTTCATGATCTACGAAACATTAGGAATTAGTCACAAAATAAGTTGATTAAATTTAAGATGACTTTGGTTTAAGAGTTGAATAATATCGTTCACACAACCACGTAGTCTATCCATGCAAATTCGTCAATTTAAGTTTTCGACTAGCGCACCTCCAACCCTTCTATAAAGGTCCTACCAATCGAAGAGGTAGTATCATCTCAATCAATAATAAACACAACACCTCCAGCTTAGTGAAACTAATCAAATATCATAATAAGCCCTAACTTCAAAATGAAGCAACTAGTCATCTTACTGATACTTTCCTTAATCCTCCTACTTTACAATCCAGCACACTCAAATGCACAATCCCTAAATTATTGGCATACAGATTGTTCAGTCATAGGTGTAGTTTCTGGTAGCGAAACCGCCTACGCGCAAAACCTCAATTTTGCGCTCACGGAAATTACCACTGCCGCTAGCCAAGGTTTGTTGGAGGGCGTTGCGTGGTACGGAAACAACGCCTTCGAATTTGCGGAAGCTCTCTTCTACTGCCGCGGGGAAGGCTCTGGAGTCACGACCGCAGATTGCCAAGCCTGTGTAGTGGACGCACGGGTGCAACTACTCTCAATGTGCAGCACGAGCGCAGATGCTACAATCTATTATAGAGAGTGCACGGTGCATGTCGCAAACCGCGACATGCGAGGCATGTTACAGACGCAACCATGGTTTTTCATGTGGAACCTCCAGACACTCCCCCTGGATCCTACAGTTGATTTTAGCGAAACTGCGCTAAACCTTCAAAATAGCGTCATAGACACGGCATCGCGGGATACAATCCACGGGTTTTCCTATGGTACAGTGCAAATTACCTCGGATGCAGGACTATATTTCATGGCGCAATGTTCACGCGACATAATCCAATATGCCGGTCCAGCGGTGTGCAATACTTGCCTACAAACTAGTTTACAAACCCTAAATTCGAATTTCCAATTGGCTCTTAAAGATAGCCAGTTATATGGCATGTTGATGCCAAGTTGCCAAATTCTTATTGCTTATTTCCCTATTGATGGTTCAGTATCAGCAGATGCTCCTCCACCTCCTATCCCTACTTTTGTTCAACCGGCAAGCATAAACTCAACTGCTGATGCCCCTTTGCCTTCTAGTACTGCTCCTTTGCCTAGTACGCCACCCGTTGATCCACCTCTTACTGCTCCACCCGTTGTCATGGCACCTCCCCCTGGTACGGATGCACCTAATTCAGCCCCAGCTGAAGATTCACCTGCTGCTTCCCCAGCTGATGCACCTGATTCAGCCCCAGCTGAAGATTCACCTGCTGCTTCCCCAGCCGATGCACCTGTTATGGCGATGGCCCCAGAGGCGGATTCACCTGATGTTGCCCCAGTTGATGAATCGCCTATTGGTGCCCCGATTGCTTAGAGATACATACCATGCATGAGTATAGTGATGGTTGGTACGTAAATGAAGTCATATACATACATAAAATCAAAATAAATACAATAAAGTGTAAGGATCGGAGTAAAATTAAAATGTTTTTGACAAAAATCTAATTTGTTTGAACTAATTATATGTTAAATCGAGAAATAACGCTATAAAATAAGATTAAATATTCCAAAGATTAATGCTATAAATTAAAATTACAAATTAAAATCTAACTTCTTTATCTAATATAATCCTTTTGTCTTCTAATCTTAGGTCAACCGATCAAGGACATCACTCTAGCTGCGGCTCATATGTTATTGATGGAAGAAACTATCCTGTACGTGAAAGAAGACCTCTCGTGTCATTAAACAGAATTAATAAAACTCGTTCAGCTTTTTCAAATTTTTACTTTCAAATTGAATTTCTCAAATTGAACTTAATGAATTCAAATAAATGGAATGAATAAGTACGTGTCTACTTGAATGTACTTTTCATTATTCGGTTATACATATACGACTTGATAAGTGAGTAAGTAGTATATGTATGTGATATGTCTCATGTACATATGTAGTAGTGTCTTATAAATATCACAAGCATACATGCTTATGTTTCATGTGTGTACTTGCCTACTTGGTAATTTCGTAATAAAATATGTGTGTAGTATTTTTTTTTTTCATGTCGTCCATCTACCCTTCAATAAATCAGAAGATTGAAAAGAAGAAACACGATCAGAGAGCAAGAAAGGCGCAGCGGTTTGAATGGTTTCCTCCGCATGCAGCTTCAAACAAAGTAGGAAAAATGCATGTTTTAAACTAAAGTAAAATTTAACTGGAGAAGAATGACAAATCAATCCAAACATTTAAATTGAATTATTCATTCCCTGAGCGTAAACTTAATAAGCTTTCAAAAGAAGCCAGAAATAATTATCCCTTCAAAACCGAACAACCCATCCAGAAAAAGTACACTTATATACATCAAAGATATCCACATTCCATGTTATAGCTATTTCAAAACTTTATGATCTAAAATTACCTGATAGTTTGATGAAATTAACTTCCAACATTGAAGAGAATGCACAGGTAGTTTTCTATTTGCAAGTGATAGAAATAGCAATAAACCACGAAGTTTAATTTGGGAGCAGTTTATTAAAAAAAAAAAAAAAAATTCTCTCTCTTAAATCGTGGGATTAGCAGCAAGTGGGTTTGAATTGAAGAAACTTCTTAGTAATCCTCGATTATATTTAAAGGTTTTTCTACCGTGGTAATTGGCCCTATTAAATGTTAGGGGTTGAGCAGAGTATTTTTGGCAAAAGAAAAGGGTATTGCTAAACGCAACCTAAAAAATACTATTGTAACCTATTTTTTCATACGCTAGTAAAAAAAAAAAAAAAAAGTTACGTTTAGCAACCATGAAAGAAAACGATAACTCGGGCCAATCAAAGCCCAAGTCATTCTTCATTGGGTTTGGGCCCAAATTTTGCCACGCCAAGCCTACTCATATATACTAAAATTGACCAAAATAAAAATAGAAACACTAATTTGGTCAAACTACCAAATTGGTCAGGCCAAGTGTGTACAGGCCAAACTACCAAAAAAAAGAAGATGAGCCACATGTGTACAGGCCAAACTATCAAATTGGTTAAAAAAAAAAAAAAAAAAAAGTAGGGGGTAAATGACATATTGGTAAAAAAAAAAAAATGACACTAACTACCAGATTAGCCAAAAATCACCAGTTTGGCCGGAATTCTCTTCACTTAATATATTTCCTTTAACACAATTATTTAGCTCTCTTTTTTAAATTAATACTAAGAAAAAAGACCTACTTCGATATCAAACAAAATAAAATATGGAAGAAACAATTGACAATATATGTTGAAGCGAAATAAACAATAAATATTACTTCTATAACACAAAACAAAATCATTTACGATGACTGCTTGCCTGCTAGTACATTAGAAGCAATTGTTATTCTTAATAATGCCACAAAGAAAAACAAAGCAAATAGGTTATGAAATACATACAGGTTCAACAAAATAGCCTATCGTCGACTCGTTTTTAGGTCACAATAACAAGTGATATCTCGTGTGAAAATTAAAGAATAATCCAAAACCAACACCAAAAACAAATTAAAGAATTAATCAATTATTTGGCATACATCAAAGGAGTTGAATTTATACCAAATTTGAATTTGCAAGTATATACTCCGTCTAATCTAATTCATGGTTTCTCATCTAATCTTTGAGTATTCATTTATAATAATTCCTTTCCCGAACTCAAAGCCTTCAACTTTCTAACGTTATTTGATATGACACTTAACAAGTTACTAACAGGTCATTAAATATTTAAATCATCCGCCTTTTTTTGCACAAGGACTTTTTCCGGGCCAAATTTGCGGTCTTAACCGAAAAACCTACTTAGGTTGTTAGACCACACCTCTAATTAATCCCCGAAAAGAATAATAAGACTGTGCCACCATCCCAACGGGCGGATTCTTTCGATTCTTATATAGTAATCCCGGGGGTATATGAATTTCTTGTACCCCTCACCGATGATCAATAAAATATAATATAAAAAATAAACTCAGCAATGGCCGATTCTGTGCAGGGGATCCAAACTCAGCCCTCTACTGTTCAGGACCCTCGTTCAATTTTGGAAGAACTCAAGGAAATCGAGCGAAAAACAGGTTTCTTCTTCTCCTCAACTGTTAATCATATCATGCATCCTGATAACTGAATTTATGCGTTTTGTTCAATCTTCTAGCTTACACTTTGTTTTTGCTGCCATGTTGAAAGTTTCCCATATTTGTGATTCGTAGAATTAGTAATCTGATCAATTAGCAATAATCGGTTATTTCCTTTCTTTGTTATTGTTGTAAATGATGCGTATACCGGCACTTGGTTGAGTTGACACACGTGGACAAGACTCGACTATGAGGGGTCTTGAAATTCGAGTTGTAGGTGTACAACAATGGTAATAGTGAGTGGGAGAGTTTTGTCGTTTTATGTGATCTTACCCCCACTTGAATCCAGATTAAATTGAAAATTCGAGCATTCTATTGATAATTTGTTTTGTATTGGCAGCTAATGCAAAGCCTCGGATTTTGCGTGATGTGCCTCTTGTAGTATATCGTAAGTTTTGCTTTCTCTACTCTTGCCTTTTATTTTTATTTTATCAGTCTGCTATACTCAGTCTTGTTTCGTCGTTTGATTTGAATAGGCTGTTTTTGCAAATTGATTTAATCGTGTTGGTAATAAGTCCCTCCGTTTCTTTAGCTTCTCTATGTTAAGAACCTCAAGATTGAAAGGGAGGGAGGTAGTTTAATGACTTGGATGAGGGTGATTATAAGTGATATGAGCTTCTTAGGGCTTGATGAGAGTATGGTGTTGGATAGGGCGGTGTGGAGAGATTCTATACATGCGGATGACTTAATTTGACTCTTTTCGGTTTCTTTGTTTGGTTTTCCTAACTCTTTTTTCTTCCCCAAACTTTTCCTTCCCATGTGTTCAAGTTCATATGTTTTTCACTATTTTTCAAATTTTGCACTATTTTCCAAACTTTTTATTTATTAATATTCCTAAATGGTTCACAACGTTTTTGAAATTTTATGGCATACACAAGACGGTTACCTAGCCTACCCCAAATCATTTTGGAAATAAGGCTTAGTTGTTGTTGTTGTTGTTGTCTGAACTTCTTTGTGTTCCTGCAACTTTTCCTCTTATACTTCTCATTTCTCAAGTATTGACTTGTGCTTTGATGTCACTATATATTAGCTACGAAGAGTAAATATGGAGACTTTGGTAATGCTGATGAAGGTGATTTTGAAGGTGGGATAGCAAAACGTATTGCTTATATTGTAAAGTCATCCGTTGTCAGTCTCTCATCCCGCGTAGGTACGATTGTGCTTACAACTATTGACTGATCGTTTAACAACTGTAACATCGTTTTTGTTTTAGACGACTAAAGTCTCTTATTTAATTTTGTGTATGCATGTTTAGGAGATGAGTTTCTCTTTGCATGCTCGGGAACTGTCATAGAACAGGATGACAAGGTTGCAACAGTGCTTACTTCTGCTTCCCTCCTTCTAGGTTACGAGGATGTTATGCCTAGCAACATTGTGGTTAGTGTTATTACAGCTTCTTGTCCTTCAACCTATGTTTGTAGTTGTACATCGTATTTCATTTGGCCATGGTCATTCTTGTTAACCTACCGCTGGTTTGTTGCGTGGAATTAGCACAAATCCCAACTATATTATTGGTTATGTTTCAGGTTATGGTACATTTGCCCAATTCTGAAATATTTTGTGGTGCCATCTCGAATTCTGATCTTCATCACAATATTGCTATAATAACTGTACCATCTATGAGTCAGTTATCTCCTATCCTACTTGTTCGTCAGCCTTTAGTGTCATGGAACAATGTGGTTGCAGTTGGTCGCAATTATGAAACGTCGGAATTAATGGCTTTTTGTGGAGAAATTCTGCTGAAAGACGAGGGTTTTGATTGTGAGTATGTTTTATCTTCAAGTTGCTGTATTTCAACGGTAAGAGAGTTTTTTTTCATCCTACTTTGTTCCTCTTGGTGCGTTTTGATTCCATTGTTGGTTAGGACATTAGTCTAATTTACCTGTCATTTTCTAAATGATTGTCATTTCATCGTCCTTATGTTTTTTTACTGAACCACTCGTTATAGGCAGCAGAATTAGTTGTACTTGTTTATGGTAGGATTGGTACCAATATCTGATCTCCCGACTTCGGTATAAAACTTCATTTAGGAGTTGAGGACTGGTGTCCAGGATTGCAATTCTACTACCTGATTTCTGTTTTAACAATCCATCCCTTGTTGTCCTCATTAATTCTGTTGTCGGTAATGAAGCTGGGCAAAATGGAAGAGGGGGGATATGTGACTAGTTTGACATGATTTTAAATGGTCTTGGTATGTCATGGGGCGATTGAAGGATTAATAAGCATTGTCTTCTGTACTTTGTGAATTGATTTTATTACTTGCCTTCAGACATGCTGAGTGCTATACTACCTGCCTTTCATTTGTTTATATTGACCGAACTCACCAAAGTTGGCATGCTAATTGAAGTGCGTTTGTGCAATTTTGTACATTTCTTGGGATTTATACTTACCCTTTATGTACTCTGTACCAGTATGGAATTGGAGGCCCCCTAATTGACACATGTTCTGGATGTGTCATCGGGATTGGCTTTTGCGATCTAGATTGCACTGTTTTCCTTCCGAGTAACATTGTGCTGAGATGCTTGATACACATGAACCAATATAGGTATTCATCGAAAAATCCTTCCTCTCTATGCTGTTTTAACTTTCCTCTTCCTCAATGGCTGTATTCATTTCATCTTCTTTGCATTCAAGATGTGATTTTTCCATGACTCGTTGATATGTGCCGACCATTATCACAGAATTAATCGTACTCAGTTTGCCTTCGCCACAAAACAAAAACAAAAAAAAAGAAAGATGTGATTTTTTTTTAAGTTGTTTTATTTTGCACAAAACCTCTCTCTTGACTATTTGTGAACTAACGAATCTGAAAACAACCATTTTCTTTAGCCTAACCCAGGGTTCTATAATAATTTGCAATTTTTGAAGCACCTTTTGCCAAAAGATATAATTTAGCATCGGTCAGCTGATCATATTTCTGCTTCAAAATTTCACGGCTATTATACCAGTTAAAGTCCCGATTTCAGTCACTACGATGCCCTATTACTGAACAAAGTACCAAATTGCTAAAAGCCAAATCACTTTACGGAAGTAGTAAGTAAGAATATTTGTCTAGAACACCTTTCCAAATTGGTAAACAGAACTTATCACCAACGACCTCAACTCGAGTACCCTATGTACTGCTTGTTTCCTGACATGCTGATACCTATTTGAGAATGTTTCTGGATGTTTCTGACTTTCTGCCTTTTTAGATGTCTCAGTTGTTATGTAAAGTCATTACCCTGTATATTCTATACCTGCCATTGGTCATTGGCAATGCTTTGGATGAAGGATACATACTTTAGCATGCCCAAGAAACAATTGTGTCCAAAAGTTTATACTTCAGTGTGAGGTTGTAAAACTCTGACGCTAATGCCTTGTCTTTCTATATCCTTTATGTTACGAAGGGGACAGTAGTCTAAACATGTATATATCTGTTCGGATATCATGTTCAGTCATGTATGTGCATGAAAATGTTTGCCCTGGCTACGTTAGAAAGTTTTATCTGTTATATATGGAATACTGTGCTGAAGAACTTGATGATGTATGTTCCTGGTGTGTAGGAAAGTTGTACGTCCTTGGCTTGGAATAAGGACGCGAGATATCGACACTCTAAAGCTTCCTCACCTGGAAGCAATATATATGAAATTCCCTGATGTCCTTGGTGTTTTCGTGGATAGGGTACGTTTCCTTTTTGGTATAATAGTAAAGATAGTTGAGGTTAGAGAGCATATCCCAGGGCCTTGTATATATAAAGGCTCCCTAGTTTTGTGATTAAGACAATTTGTGTTTTCGCATCTCAGCTGATTACTTGTGAAATGGATTTTCATGCTTTCACGTACTCTTTGTAACTTATGAGTCTCCTTGGTCATTATGCTTGCTTTTGAGAAAGTAGTATCATGTTTTCCAACTATCCAGTGATTTTGTCAAGCGTTTTCTTTACCTTTTTGGACGTTTGATGCCCATTCAAACTCCAGGCATATCTAGTAATCTACCATATAGTTCTTGCAACGAATAAGTACTCAATTGATTTATCCATCTTATCTCAGATTTTTGCATCATTTCACATCTTATGTTTTTAACACCTCCTAGGTAATGAAGGGATCACCAGCGGATACTGCTGGAGTTTGTCCTGGTGATGTTATAACTCACTGCGATGGGATTGATGTCAGCTCGCCAATGGAGGTAATCAACTCTTTCTCTTCAGGCCATCTACCAGCATCTCTCTATATTAGATCATTGCAAATTGGGTTGAAAAAATCTGGTCAAGTTATGGCCATGTATCAGTGACTCAGACTACTTAAAAAGTAAAATACAAATCGTCAACTTGATTTTATGATTTGCATAATATCTACTGGTAACCGTTTTTGTTTTAGTCAGTTCGTTGAACTATTGTTCATGAAAGCTGAGAGATTCATTGAACTTAGCTGTGATGGAGCAAGTGATAATGAGCTTGGGGGAAGGGTAATTCCTATCGAGGTCATCAATTGATTTTTCTTTCCCTTTTTCCCCCTCTCTATTGTGGAGATATTAACTTTTGACATACGATTCTGGGGTATGTTGTAGGTTACTATAAAAAGAATGAGCAACGGTTGCACAGAGAAGCGGACTATCTTTGTTGACAGGCTTTCTCCGCGTGATATCAATAGGTTAGTTTCCGCACCTTATGTTAAGCACCCTTTTAGTCTTGATGTGAAGAAATTTGTGTCTGTTGGTTTGTTGAACTGTGCAACTTGAACCAAATGTCTGAATTGGTTGTGATCGATCTTTTGTAAAGTAATGAGGGCCTAGCACCCGCACTTGGACCTGTTGGTACTGACTCCGCTAATTCTTCAATGTTTTGACTCTTGTTCGCTGTGCCCGTTGTGTTCTCTCACCCCTCATCTTCCCCCTCTACAGGTGGCCGCTGATCAGGTCAAGTCACAGTAATAGAGGTTCCCAGGAGACAACAGACAAGGCTGGTTTCTTTCGCTGTTAGTCTCGTTTATTTATAGTCGAGTATATATCTATTGAGTACTGTATATATTAAGCGTACTGAGTTCTTGGACTGAGTAAGTGAGTTAGTACTTGTTGATGTTTTATAAGACCGATGTTTGTATGCATGCGTACTCAATGCAAGCGGCAGATGTAGACACAGCGCGGATGGAACCAGCGCTTTTGTAGCTTGATTTTGGACTCGAGTAGTGTACTATAAGCTGAATCAAATTTGTCTCCGGTGATTCTGCTTTGTCCGGAAAATATAACAGTACTTTAGCACGCTGCAAGCTCGCAACTATCCATATATACCTCTGTTTCGAAAGTATGCCTGGAGTGTCGTAGATCCTAGATCCTATGTTGTAATGAGTTACAAAGATCTTGGTATGAGTTACAAATGCGTCGTTTGATTCTTTTGTTTACCTAGTGCAGGACTCCGTCTCACTAGATAAGTCATCACTAGTATTTCACCCACAAGTTGAATTTGTTGGAATTTACCCTCATCACACTATTACTCACGGAGTACGTTTTCTTTTAAGAGAGATAAATTCATTTATTGTAATTCGATATAGGGTATTCACAATGAATACTGTGAATACTAGAATTATTAAAGAATACAAGACTAACATCAAATAAAACTTAAGAAAACAAAGGAGAAAGGTAAGGTAAGATGGAGTGAGAAACATTAAGCGAAAGAGTCTAGGATTGCGGTCGAGTTTTTTATTTATTTTGTATTTTATGGTAGAGTTAGATACAAGACAAATTGTATTAATTAAATAAATGATTAGAAAAAACTTGCAGATATTCTCTTTCTCGTGACATGATGGCAAAATGAGAAGAGATGACTAAAATTCATTATTTTGAGTGGATTGAAACTTGGTTTGTCAAAACCAAATCTAAATTGATATCAAAACAAATAAGTATGTTCTCAATGATGATATACATAGTAGCTATTTTTTTTTGACAAAAATGGGAAGTAAGACCACATTTTGTTTGGATCATATGGTTTCGATCATAGGAAGTAAGAAACTGTGATCTTCCACAAACGTCAGATATAAGCTATACGAGTAATTGACGGAGGTGATTAGGAGTTAGAAGGCAATCAGAACTACTGTTGCATGTCTTCCAATTCTTTCATAGTTTGATTCAAGCTTTTCTTTGTATCGAGATTGAAGGCTCTCTGAATAAACTTCTTGATGCTAGATACATGGACACCATATTGCACTTTCTGGTACTCAAATGAATGCACAGCTACAATTTCATCCTTTTCATTGAAAATACATGCTCCAGATGACGAAAACCCGAGCCTTGGCAAACCATATTGTATGAAATCCACTGACGTCGACAAATCAGCATGAGACCGCTTAGCATACCTGTTTTGTATATAAGATATATATTTACATTGTAAATTATATATGCTAACAAAATAAGCAGCAAACATGCATGTCATATAGTAAACAAAAGTATAAAAAGCTGAAAATTAAGAAAACTTACGAAACGGATCCTGACGTACGAGCAAATCGTAACAGATAGTTAACCACACTATTGCCTTGTTTGTCCACTTTCATTATACCACGATTATGAATCGTCCAAATCTGATCACCTTCCTTCAGTTCATCTTCACTAAATCTCACACTGTGAAGACGTGCAGAAGAAGGAAGTGCAACGACACAAAGATCCTCGTCGAGGCTTGCCCTTAATAAAGAGCCTGTTTTCACTACGCCGTCGGGAAAGGTGATTGTCACACTGAAATCCCTTTTGAGATCATCAAGGTTTCTTTGTATGAAATCTTCATCAAATCCAGAGAATAAGTCAGGCAGATGATGTGCGCATGTTAGTATCAAGGCTGAATGATCGGCTATATTCCCTATAACACACCCTGTGGTGTATGTCCCTCTCTTAAAAAGATCAGTCCACCATGTAAGAAGCACAACTGATGATTCCTTCAACCCCATATCTTATTCTGCCGCGAAATATTTGCAACAAAAAAAATGTTTTAGTAGCATGAACGTAACCAGCAACTCCCATTGTACCAACACATTAACAACACATCAGTGAATGTATCATCTAGCTAGTTTCACTCTCATATATATATTATTGCGGCTATCTCATCTCAGTCTAATTCTGATATGAGGGAAGCTAAGTGAATCGCAACATAGTACGACCTCCCTATCAATCTAGTACTCCATCACATTAACACCAATGTCAAAAATCCCACAGCACGAAACGATATACAACCACAATTCAAGTCATACAAGCGCAACAACAACAACAACAACAATAACGCATCCTTCAAGTTATTATTCGACCAATAATGAAGTGACAATGTGACATAAATAACCCAATTCTGAAATTCAATAGCTCTAAAGTTGCTATTAGTAGTACACATATACGGTGTATAGCTCAACTTATCTCCTCCAATGTATATTTCAGAAGTTCAAGGTCAACAAAGTCAATGACAAAAATCACATACATATAATCCTCTGGTTATTACTGTAATACAGTAATTTCCAAAGCTGAGTTAACAAAACACGATGAAGATTTTTTTGCATAGTCTAGACGAAATTTTACCAAGAACCTTGTAAAAGAAACAATAATGCTGATGGATTATAGTTCCAAATTCATTTCAATTCCACTCCCCAAAACCAATTTTCGATACAAAATTAAATCACTTTTCATGAACATCGTAATTTTTTACATAAGATTTTAATTAAAAAAAATAAACGGGAAAGACTCGAATATTTTGAGGACTAAATGTTCACCCGATCTAACTAATACTAGTATCTCGTGACAAAAAAAAAAAAGTGAACATAATGAGAGACTTCCTTCAATAATCTTAGCTTCAATATTTATTATACATCTATTAATGTTTTACGCTATGACATACGTCGATGTAGCTAGAGAACTGCTCACTAACACAAGTAATCAATCGATCGACAACAATTAGATCGATCCGTGCCAAAAATGTGATATCATATCGTTGGATCCACATTTTATCTCTCAATCAAGCACACACACACTTTCACAATTAAGATATATACATATCTCAGATCAATAAATTAGCTTAATCCTCCAATTAATCAACTAACAACAAATTAACGAAGTAATAAAAATTGTGACACTTACTCGAAAAAAATTGCGAATATTATTCTTAGAATCACATTTAATACCTCAACAACATACAAAAACAATCAATTATTTTGATAATCCTAAATCTCCAATCATTTAGCGTCAACATTAAGAAATAATTCGCCCAAAATTCAACACAAATTCAACAATTCACAACGCGAGGTGGATATAACCGTTTGAGTAAAGTATCGTAAAACTCAAGCTAAACACAAAATTAGAAAAAAGAGGCGGAGGTGGCGCAGTAGGAGCTACCTGTTTGACGTCAACGAACGAGCACTGTCAGAGTTATTGTACGTGTACTAAAATACGGTCAAATAAGAAAAGCAATGGCGGAAAACCGGTCGTTGTGGTGGTTCATATAGCAAAACTGGCCGAGTGAGTGTAACAGAAAGTGGCGGCGAGCGGTGGCTGGCGGAGGAGGAGGAGCTGTCACGGTGGGGAAAGCACTTTCCTCGCTTTTTCCTCTACTCGTATGTAGTTGGCCGGGGTGACAAACGTACTGACTACGCGACTATATATAAGTGTGTTGGTTTAATTCAGTTGTACTTGTTGTCCATGTTACGACAAAATTCCCATCCATTTTGCATTTCAAATTTTGTCTAGGCTTATAAACCTTTATTATAAGCATGTGAGTTGAGAATTCTCGTCTCGTAACAAAAGGTCCTATCGTCCAATACATAACACACAAAGTTATGTCACATTCTACATCAATATGTCTAATAAAATTTCCACTTTATAAATAAACATTTGATCGACTATTGGATAACTAATTTGGGAATTGTTTGTACTGTTTCTTTTACCTTATTACTACTCTTTTTTTCTAATTATATCATCATCTGAAGTGTGACATGTATAAAGTTGACCATTATTGTATTGTAAGTTGAAATTTTGTGTATCTACACACATAAGTTTATTTAACTCTGCCCTACTCCTACTTATAGAAATAAACCCCATCGTTATGTTATGTATGGAATACGGATTACTCCGTACGTATATGCCCGTTCTTCCCTTAGTTTCACTCGTGCTGGGTCTCAACGGAAGGACGAAAACGTTTTTAAGGGGAGGTTGACAGTCGGCTTAGAGCTAAGGATGGATGATGCTATGGACGGGGAGTAGTTCCGTTTTCGAGTCTGTTTCCGATTCTTCCGACCTTGAATCTAGGTTTCCCCTAATGACTCCTTGCTGCTTTCAAAACTACGCTTGCTTTCTTCCTTCATAAGCTAATAAGAGATTCTACACTTACGGTATAGAGTAAGTCAGTACAGCACTAGCATTGCCTTTTTCAGCAATAGCTTTTTCAGTACAATGAGTCCCCTTCTCCACGACCACTCTTATCTTATGGCGATATAGCGACCCAAGGTCGCGTTACATTATCACGCAGGACACGACTGTCCTTTACTTCTTTTCTTGTCGTCCAAGGTGAGTACCAAGAGAAATGTCAACAAGACTATAAAATCCACCCTTTCAATTTTGTTCATATGATGTGCTAAATTATACATATGCAAACAAAGCTTCAGATCAACTACATTGCACAAAATCATACTCCGTAATTAATAATCCGCTTTCGATCACCAAAAGGGAGAACTTGCCTCAAAGTTGTTTTTTTGGCAGAGAAGATCGGCGGAGTTGGCTTGTATTTACACGCACTAGAAAATGACTTCTCATATCTCAATAATGTATGAAAACTTAAATGGTCTCATACATGGACGCAATCGAATCCTCTTATAACCCGAAAGTCCAAACAAACCACTCAAAATCAGGCATTTGATGAACCAATCCACTCAATCTTATATCCATACTTCCTTACAACTTAAGCGAAAATACGCACATTTACAACTTACTAAGACGTCAAATACTTTTGATACTCAAGGCCAAACCTTCAACTTTAATTTTGATGTGATTTACCTTCTAGAAAGTTTTTCACATCTTTAACCAATGATTTTATGCTCCAACCTCAGATAGAATTTCTTTCATACTTTTGTTGTCTTGATCTTGAATCTCATACTTCCTGCAAAAGAAATCCTTAATAGTCGAAACATGGACACCAAATTGCACTCCTTGAACCTCTTTTGAATGAACAGCAACAATATTGTCTCCATTGAAGATTGGTGCACCATATGATCCGGGACCAAGCAAAGGCAGCCAATACTCAACATACGGCGAGGGTGAATCAGGGATAATCCTTGCACTATTCCTGTTGCAAATTAAAATTTGTCGAAAACATAAGTGTTGTCTGAATGTGCAGGGGAGGAGCTAATCATCTCTCAACTCTCAACTCTCATCAACAGCTAATACTTCATTGTTCAATGTAATCCGCTATCTAGTAAGTCCTAATGAAAATTCCTTCTACATATTTACCATTTTACCATCCTGTATCATGGAGTTTACTCTGGTTTTAGTTAGCTTCTTTGAGAAGATTCGATCGATAATCTCATTTTGAGAACAGAACAAATTATTTCCCAACATTTTCCTCATTTTTGGTCGTTTTATCTATACAACTATACAAGCAAACACACAAAAGCATTTCTCCAACTTTGTGAGAACATTATTCAATCTAACAAAACAAAGCGAAAAGGGAAGAGAAAGAGATCGAAAAGAGGTTTAACTTACGAGACAAGTCCAGATGAGTAAGATTTTCTGAGCAAATAATAGACTACCACATTGTCATCTTCATCACATGTCAACATGGCACGATCATGATACGTCCAAAGATGGTCGCGTGGCACTAGTGTTGTATCCTCCTTGAAACATGCATACGGAATATCTTTCAACGACTCATCCATTTTCACACCGACCAAGCAAAGATTATCAGTGATACAACCCGTCATCAAGAACCCGTCTTTCTCTTTGTTATTAAAGAATGTGATTCCCACACTTATATTACGATTAGTTCCAATCGAATCACATTTCTGCTGCAATTCCTCGTCCGTTAGTTCCGGAAACAAAGCTCTAAGGTGATGTGCACAAGTCAAAACAAATATCAAATCCTTATCTTTCTTAATAACACAACCAGTTGTATACTCTTTTTCTTCATCATCTTCTGTTCTTTCCCAAACTAAACCCACAATGGCATCTTTTGCCGCCATACAACCTGCCAAGGAATATAAACTCATCATTTAACTTGATGGTTACGCATTTGAAATGGCCATTTACCTAGTACTACACTAATATCAGTATTTTTCAAGTCTTCCCACCCAATTAAAGTTCTAAATGCATCACTTTTACCAATTATTAATAATTGATTTCGTCTGACTTCTAATCTTCAATAACAATTACTGATACAAAATCTCTTATATCAAACCCCGGCACCGTGCCGAATTAATTAGTCCGTCCGTTTCATTGAATTCATCACGTTTGGTTTAAACTTGTGAGATAGATACATAGATTCAAACCAAATGTAAGGAATTAAGAGAAAAAGTAGAAAGAATAGTTCCGGAACAAGAATTTTACTATACCAAATTCCTCAATTTGATTATTCATCGAATAAAGTGCGAAAAAAGGCAAAGCTTGTAGTACACAAAACAAAACGTATCAAAAAAGTGACTTGTGAATTACAACTGAAAATTACCAGAATAGTGAAGAGAGAGCAATGTTTACCTAGAGGAAATGGCGGCGGTAAACACCGGTCGTGGTGGTTATGGCGGTGGCAAAGGGCTAAAAGCAGACCGTCAGACCGAGGTGAGACTTGAGAGAGGAATAAAGCAGAGAAATACCGTGAATCCGAACCGCTACACTTGACTTGACTAGTCAAAATTACTCCATCTTTTCTTTTTTTGGGTACAACTGTACAACTAGTCAAAATTTTGAAAGTACTCGTCAATCGTTACACTTTACTAGCACCTGTAATGTGTTGATGGGCATGGAGCCTAGACACGACCCATAAACAAGTTAGGTCTGCCTTCTGGGTCTTAATTATTTAAAGCCCGAGGGTCCGAGCATAGATAGAGGGTCGGGTTTAGGTTCATCAATTAAAACTCGGATCTAACCCAATCTCGTTTACAAATCTCTATACCTTTAGCAATTAGCATATCACATCGCAACTTGTTTCATTTCGTTTTAGAGAATTCCATTTTTCAACTACGTACATCCCCTCTCGTACAACCATGACCTTGTTGTCTGTTGATTCTCATTGTTGATTACCCCTCGCCACGTTCATGCCAATCGTAGTCTCGCAAAACAAGTGTTGATGTTGTGACTACTTGACTAGATCGTTGCAATGAACGACTCTTGAAGGGAATCAAAATAGAAAGGATTAAATGTGGGCAAATAAAAATTTTAGAAAGACGAGAAAAAAAATACCGGGCCGACCCGCGGACATGGGAGCGCGATCTATGTGTCACTTTGGGCCTTGGGGTTGCTTTGTCATTTATAGCCTTGAGCGATTTCTTTGATGGTTTAACGTTCGGCCTACTACCATGTCTCTTTAGAAGTGTCATAGCGGCTCGTTTGGCAAGTGAGATGAGAATTGAAGGGATAAGACGTGAGAATTACAAAATAATATCACTTCCATGTTTGGCTTAGAGTGAAATTATATGATGAGAATTGAGACGAAAAAAAGTTAATAAGTTCTTGTATTACAGTCTTGTCCTTTATCTATTTTTCATTTTAGCAATAACAAAATTGACAATCGTGACATTTTAATCTAGTTTTATCCCTCTTCCTAATACATGCCCCTACTAAGGCCATGTATGATAGGACTGCATCTTTTTGATTTGATTTGATTTGATTTTAATGAATCTAATCTGATTTTATTGACTCTTATCTGATGAAATCCAATTTGAATGACTCTGATCTGATGATTTGAATGACTCTGATCTGATCTGAATAAAATTCGGGATTAGTGTTAATTATGTTATGATCAAATTACTTAAATCTGATCTGATTTGAATGCCTCTGATCTGATATGAAAGACTCTGATCTGACCAAATTTGATTTGAATAATTCTGATCTAAATTGAATAAATATTATCTGATTTGAATATTCAATTTATTAAAACCTATAATACAAGGCCTAAGTAATGAAATGACAGGTACCTTATTCGGTTATTCCCAACTGCAATCTATATATATCTTCTAAACCAGAAGCCGCTGACATCAGCTCTGGCTACGTGGCAGCAAGAGATGAGAATAACTTCCCGCCTAATTTCTCTTGAGGCAAGAAGTTTAGCTTATTGAAGTTTGTATCATTTTTAAATAAAGTTTTGCATTTTCAATGAAGTAGTACGTCTTTCCAACCATTTCCCACTTCCCCAAGTCCTTTGCCATAGTAATGAATAAATTAGTTACATCTACGTTCCATCTCCCAAGCAAAGCGTGTGTATGAACAATTAATTCATCAACCAATTAACAGCATCTCTTCATGTACTCCTAATTGGGATTTGTTTATTCCCGCTTTCGCAGCCTCAAAGATTCAACAGTCGCCCGCATTTATATTGAAACAAAAATGAGTATCATTATTCACGAGATTGTAAAAAAGTCGCTGCACAGAAACTCTCTTATACTATCATCTGGTATATCTTTAATCTACTCAGTATGTGTTAAATTGCCTTTTAAGTTTTAATCTACTTTTTGTTTTTGATAATATTTACTCAATAAAACAATTATTTCCTAAGTAGTGTCGTAGTGGTTATCATTTTATCAACGGCCTCTGTTCATGTTTTCATAATGTGGAAGATTTTGTGTACTAGAATATATGTTTGATTTATTTTAGCAGAAGTATTTAACACTGATTATTGTTGAATTTTATGACTACTTCATGTTTGTTATTTGTTCATTTTGTTCATCTATGTACTAATTTAGTAAATAAATGTAATCTTGGCAGTATGATTCAGAATTTGTCGCAACACCATCCACGATTAGTGATACCAGGTAAATTTGTAGAGTAAGAGTAAGTGTAACTACATTACTTGCTAACTATTTCAATTCATTTCATTCTTAATGGTGCACTATGATGGGTATATATGACGGAGTATGTGTTCTATGTTGGGTTATGACCCAAGTTCCAGCCCGTACATGTATTTGGGTAATTTTAGGATTATGGAAAGCACATGGGATTTGAGACTTTGGCTTGATTATGGCAAGTCTAAAGTCGGTC
>JBBYHQ010000001.1:23157878-23168627 GCA_038382645.1 Spergularia azorica
ATTCCATTCCAACAATCAAAAGTTGATGATTTAATTTTATGAGGGAATTTTCGAAAAGCAGATTAGGTTTATTGTGATTTTTTTTTTTTTTTTTAACAACAATGAAATATATATGTGAAAATTTGTCAAATTACAAAAAAAACAAAAAAACAAAAAAAAAAAAAAAATGGGGCAAGAATTTTTTGAAAAAGTAATCTAGATTTGATGTTGAAATTTTTAATCTTCGAAATTGAAGTTTTGATCCTTAATATATCTAATGGAGTAATTTTGTTATATTGTAGAAAGGATTTTGCATTATTTTTGGTGGGATCTGCAAGATGTTGAATGTTACTTCGTATTGTACAACTTCAAAAACTAAAAAAAAAAATAAAACGCTTGAATTGATAGTTTATCACTGGGCGGGGCGGGTTAAGTTGACCCTTGACCCGCCCCGCTCCTTTTAAAACTAGAGTTGACCCGCTCCTGACCCGCCCCGCTCCTTTTAAAACTAGAGTTGACCCGCTCCTGACCCGCCCCGTTTGAGAATGACCCGGGTCCGCCCCGACCCGCCCCGTTGCCCAGGCCTATTACTCAGTACCCCTGATGTTAGTGAGAGTGGCAAGGCTTTGCTTCAAAAGTTTTCTCTGGAATTTGAAGGTATCAATGTGGTTCTATGATGTTTGATATCAATGTTTTTGTATTTTCACAATGGATGCTTATGTTAGATACTCATTTTATTTAACAAATTTCTAGATTGTTATTACCCTTTGCACTTAATGTCAACTTAATTTGCATGTTGAAGTTCTTATAATGTAGTTCGAGATCAGAATATAGTGGTGAAATCTCAACTTATGTTTACTTGTGCTTCTGATCATTAGGGAAAGAGAAGACTACCGATGAGGCAAATCAGTGATTTCAATTGGTAAGCAAATCAAGTATCTGGAAATCGACAGGTGCTATTGTAGGTGTTTTCTGCCTCTACGTTCTTGTTTGGATGAAATGTAATAACTACACTATCTTGCTTACGTTCTATGTAGCTCAATACTCGTGATTATGGTGAGTTACTGTATTGTACCTCAGACGTAAGCCACGTACATAATTATTTAGTGAAGATTTGTTGGCTGTTAAACACTTGCAGAGTTGCAGTCAATCTTTACAAAACTGCCGGATTGTTGGTTGGCTGTTTTGACAGTGACACGAGCCTTACCCAACCTTACAATGCGTTTCTGTTTGCTTTGTGCTAAATCATGGTCTTGCAGACGTAAACCTTGAGATGAAATTTGGCGTTCTAAGCCCAAAATTACCTAATTGGACCTTTTCACAAACTTTCACTTGAATTTTATGTCTCCTAGGAGTTCTGAGGATATTGTATATGAAAAGATTGGTGGTAATGCAATTACGTGCACTTCTACCATCAAGGAACTTGGTTTCTCCATTTTATACAAACTTTGTAGATAATGCGTCGAAAACATGGAGCCCGTGCAAAGCACGGGCATTTTTTACTAGTAGTTATAATAAGACATACGGTATCCACAATAAATACTAGAATTATAAAAGAATAAATGATTAAATTTTAAGGCAAGCGAATATTTCGAAATATCGTGCATCATAGTCAGTCAAAACGGCCTAATAAAAGGGGGAAAACTCTTTAGGTAGGAGAAAGTAAAATTTAAGCAAAAAAAATAGGAAGGCCAGGTAAGATGGAATGAAACATCAAACGAAATAGTCCAGGATCGTGGTCGAGTTAGACACGACATACATGACTAAAATTATTTTGAGTGATCTGAAACTTGGTTTGCCAAAACCAAACCTAAAATTGATAAAATAAAAAAAAATAAAAAAAAATGGCAGCAGGAAAGAAACGGATTTACAACACAGTTTCCGGACTCGCAGAGCCAGGTTTTAAGAGAACCTTATTACAAACCATAGAACATATACACAGTTTCTTTGGTGGGGACTCTGGGAAGGACCGATTAGGTGACATCTTCTTTCTCTTAGTCTTCAAACAGACCTTAGGAAAGAACCTTGGAAACATACTCACGCTACGAGGACTTGGAAATTTAACTGTAGAAGAAAACGAACTATGTTTCACATGTTCTTCCCTATTAATCTTCGAGTTGCAGATCTTTTACGCCTTGCAATTGATGAGAAAACAAACAAAGGGTGTTGAACCAGCTCCATATCATCAGCAGGGGGTGAGGTACCGGGATCATTCACAAGCACTGGGTTGAAATTTGATTCACGCTCACCATCACAAGATCAAATCTTACTTCTAAAAGGGCAGAACTATTCTGAGCCCCTTGTAAATAGGAATTGTGAGCACCTTGTACAGAGTTAAGAACCAAGTGGGATTACTTCCTCTTTGACCTACGGCTTCTCCTCTTAATCTTTTTTTCTTCACTTCCTTCTTCTCTCCTGGAGTGTCTTGTCTTCCATATTGAACAATATCTTTAGGTTTAAGGACCCGTATTTTCATAACACACTTTTGAAAGTCTTGATAAAAGCTCATCTCTTCACCCAGAAGGAGCTTTTGATAAGTTTGCTCAGAAATCCTTAACCTGGAGTTTCTACCACCCCTCTTCAAATACTCTAGAAGTTTTGACCCAACACAATTATTAGACGACCCTTCAACTTTGTCATCCAAATTCACACAATGGCTATTAGTGGAGGAGGATATGGGCGGAGTTCCACTCGAAGTGCAAATGTCATTACCATCCATAGGAGGCAGCGTACTAGAGCAGATACCGTCCATCATAGAGCCATTATCAATCAGTGGCATGTCACTAATAGTCAAACTTCAGGAATGGGTCTTTCCACGTCCCTCTTCCTACCTGACTCGGAAGGAATAACCTCAATACGCCTTTTACCATAATAGCTCGGTAAGATTTAACAACCCCCAACTCTCTAAGAATGTCCTTATTCTTAGGTTCCAATAAGCAAGCTTTCTCCAAATCCACATTAGCTAACGTGAATTTTTTCAACCTAAAATTGATATTAGTTGAACAAATAGGTACGTTTTCAACGATGATATACACATTAGCTATTTTTTTGCCAAGAACGAAAGTAAGACCACATTTTGTTTGGATCAGCCAAAATTGTACTGTAAACATATGGTTCCGATCATAGGACACAAGAAACTGTGATCTTCCACAAACTTCAGATATAAGCTATATACGAGTTATTGACGGCAATCAGAACTATTGTTGCATGTCTTCCAGATGACGAAAACCCGAGCATATGCTCCAGATGACGAAAACCCAAATAAATGCACATCTACAATTTCATCCTTTTCATTGAAAATACATGCTCCAGATGACGAAAACCCGAGCATTGGCAAACCATATTGTACGAAGTCCACTGATGTCGACAAATCAGCATGAGACCGCCTAGCATACCTGTTTTGTACACAAGATATGCACATTGTAGATTACGCTAACAAAATTAAATCAGCATCAAACATGTTTGTCATACAGCAAACAAGTTAAGAGTATATATAAAGAGCTGAAAATTATTAAGAAAACTTACGAAACAGATCCTGACGTACGAGCAAATCGTAACAAATAGTTCACCACACTATTACCTTGTTTGTCCACTTTCATTATACCATGATCTTCAGTTCATCTTCACTAAATTTCACACTGGGAAGAAGTAGTGTAGAAGAAGGAAGTGCAACGACACAAAGATCCTCATCGAGGCTTGCCCTAAATAAAGAGCCTATTTTCACTACGCCGTCAGGAAAGGTGACTCTCACACTCAAATCCCGAGTTAAGCCTCAAATTAGGGTCTACCGTTTTCGAAAAAATTTAAATCAGGACCTCCACGTTTTTTTGTTTGAAGTCACTACCTCATATAAACTCCGTTTGCTTTTCCGTTAAATCATTCTTTTCTCTTTATTTTCCTCACTCCTCTTTCATTCTGTCCTCAACCAATGAATATAATTACCACTCACCGTCACCGTCACCACCCACCACCGCGGTTCCGACGCTCCTCAAATCATAAATGCTCAAAAAAAGATCAAGTATTCCCTGTAAATTTCTTAAGAAGATTCATACATAAATTTGAATTTGCAGATTGAAAATTTTAATGGGGATAAACAAGATGATGAACGGTGCTGCATGATGGGGAAAAGGCTGTTGGAGAAAGGGGATTCTTGAAGAGGAGGAGGCTCCGGAGAAGTCAGCTTCCAGGCAAAGTAATACTTGGGTTGAATATTTGTGATTTTTCCTGATTTTGTATGACATTTATAGAGATTTTTTGTGGGTTTTTTATTTTGGTTAGAGGGTTTTTGTTATTTTTCGGGAATTTGTCTCTCAATAAGTTTGTGGTTCGTTTGATTTGTGTATTTCATGATTTCCTTTGTTGTTTTTTTCTGGGTTATGAGAAATGAGGTATGGGAAATTTTGTGGATTGAAGAAAAAAATTGATTGATATGGGATCTTGAATGAAGATGATGAATTGATTTGGGATTATACAATCTTGAAAATGAAGTTATGCAGAGGGATGGAGAGAGGAGCAGATGGAGAAGACGAGTGCATAGTGTAACGGATGCTATACGTGAGGTCCTTAACGGACTAGAAAAACATTTGGGGTCCTGTTTTCAAAAAATATGAAAAACGTTGGACCCAACTTCACACTTAACTCCTCAAATCCCTTTTGAGAGTATCAGTGTTTCTTTGTATATAATCTTCATCAAATCCAGAGAATAAATCAGACAGATGACGTGCGCATGTTAGTATCAAGGCTGAATGATGGGCTATATTTCCTATAACACACCCTGTGGTGTATGCCCCACGCTTTAAAAGATTTGTCCACCATGTAAGAAGCACAACTGATGTCTGATTCACCACCATATCTTATTTGCAATAAAAAAAAATGTTAATTAAAAACACTGAACGGAAAATAAGACTCGAATATTTTGAGGACTAATTGATGGATGCATGTGGTCGCATGGATATTTATTCTACACCTATTAATGTTTTACGCTATGACATACGTCGATGTAGCTAGAGAACTGCTCACTACAAGTAATCAATCGATCGACAACAAATAGAAAGTTTTTCACATCTTTAACCAGTAATATTATGGTCCAACCTCAGATAGAATGTCTTTCATACTTTTGTTATCTTGATCTTGAATCTCATACTTCCTGCAAAAGAAATCCTTGATAGTTGAAACATGAACACCAAATTGCACACCTTAAATGAACTTCTTTTGAATGAACAGCAACAATATTGTCTCCATTGAAGATTGGTGCACCATATGATCCGGGACCAAGCAAAGGCAGCCAATACATACTCAACATACGGCGAGGGTGAATAAGGGATAATCCTTGCACTATTCCTGTTGCAAATTAAAATTTGTCGAAAATATGAGTGTATGTTGTCTGAATGTCCAGGGAAGCAGCTAATAATCTCTCAATTCTGATCAACATACAGCAAGCTCGAGCGTAAGACAAGAGCACGATTACAGCTAGCTGCACCTCAGAAGATATTGTTATGGATCCATGCCAGTCACTCAGTCAGAATAGAATTAGGTCGGAAAGTCGTTAGTCAAATAACTTCCCTGATGATTCTCTTCTAATTCGTCCCCTATAGATAATACTTGATTGTAATCCGCCATTAAGTCCTAATGAAAAATCCTTGTGTACATTTACCATCATGTATCATGGAGTTTACTCTGGTTTAAGTTAGCTTCTTTGAGAAGATCGATAATCTCATTTTGAGGTTTTCTTCACTAGACAAGAGATTATTTTCCAAAATTTCCCTCCTTTTCCTCAATTTTGGTCATTTTAATTATCTATACAACTATACAAGCAAACACAGAAAAGCATTTCTCCAATTTGATTATCCTTTTACTCAATTTGATTATTCGAGACAGTAGTTAAGCTATGATTTAAAGATCACAAAATATAAAATTAGGCATTATTTATAGAATTATTCAATCACTCATCGCATATAAGGCATTCTAATCTCACATAAGACTTACTCTCTCTCTATCTCTTATCTTCTCCTCTACCCAAGATGAACATGGAAATTTCAAAATCCAACACCCAAATGAATCTTTTACATGTTGAAAAATTGTTAATGTATTTATTTATGAGTTGAAATTAGTCGATGATAGCCAACGAATTAATTTTACTACAATTGTATTTGGTATTGCATTAAATCTCAGTAAAAAATAAATAAATTGTGTTTTATACAAAGATTGAAGATGAAGGTTAAGGTGAATATGAGGTGAAGAAGATGAAGATTAACAAGATAAAGAAAAGTAAGATTTTGGGTTAAGTTTACATGGAGACTTGTTAATTTAAGTTTAATTTACACGAGAGTAGTTTGTTTACTTTTAATTTTGATTGTTTGTATTTGAATCTATATTAAGAAATCTGCATATTAGAAAAGGGTTGAATATGAAAATGGATATGAAGATAAACATGTTGAAGAAGAACATGAATAGAAAGATAAATAGTTGTCCCCGCTTTGATACAATATTGTATCAGAAGATAATATTAATTAATCTTCGTTTCTAATACAAATCTGTTGGTTTTTCTCATTAATCCAGATAGAAAAAATCTTCATTCACTCAATTGTCTCTTTCTCACGCTTCTTCTCCTTATGAACACGTTCAGTATGTACAAAACAATAAATATATTACTAATACCAACTAGAATAGAATGACACATTATTATTGTAATATAGTTGCCATCACATAATCTGAACTACTTTTGTATAATAATCTAGTATTTAATATGCGACTCATTTGAAAGTACTCAAAAAAAGCTTTGCGATAATATATTTTACATTATTAATGGACTTCAATTCGAAGAGCTAACAAAACAAAAAAAAGGGTTGCCCTCTCTCTCTCTCTCTCTCTCTCTCTCTCTCTCTCTCTCTCTCTCTCTACGAAATGTAAATTACACAAGAAATAAGATTAATAAAAAAAGAAATAAATAATCTTCTCTCCCATGTTCTAAAATTTTCCATACTACTTTTTTTCCCTCCAACCCATCCCCATAATTGCGCTAACTCGAAATAAAAATTGTGCTAACTCGAAATAAAAATTGCGCCTAAGTGTTGTCAGTTTCCCTCTAACCATTTTTTTTCATTTATCCTACGTGGCAGCTCCCTTCACTAGTGTTTGGGATTCCATATACACTCAATGTATATGTATACCACCTTTTCTCGCAATTTGCTCCATGTTGTTTCAAAGATTTCCAATTTTCAACGAAGTACATCCCCTCTCAAAAGTAGAAATATGGCCAAATAAAAATTTTAGAAAGATGAGAAAAAAATGCAGGGCCGATTCACGGACTTGGGAGCGCGGTTTATGTGTCACTTTGGGCCTTGGGGTTGCTTTGTCAGTTATTGCCTTGACCGATTTTTTTGTTGGTTTACCGTTCGGCCTATTTTCACAGCTGCTCGTTTGACAAGTGAGATGAGAATTGAGGGGATAAGACGTGAGAATTACAAAATAATATCATTTCTATGTTTGGGTTAAAGTGGAATTAGATGATGAGAATGAGATGATTTTTTTTATTTAGTAAATTCTTGTATTACAATCTAGTCCTGCAGTAATTCTCTCTCCATTTTTCATTTTAGCAATGGCAAACTGATAATTGTGTCATTTCAATCTAATTTTATCCCTCTTCCTAATGTATGCCCCTATTAAATAATGAAATGACAAGTACCTTATCCGGTTATTCCCAACTGCAATTCTCACTTATCAAACACGAGAATAATATACATCACACAAGTGATGTTGATAATTATAATAGTTCTATATCCCACCCCTATTCCTACAAACCAAACGAGCCCTCATGAATTTTCCAAAAGTCACAATATCTATCGAATTGACGATATCTTTGATTCTATTGTTCCAATTTTCCAAATCAATTGACACATGCCCAATTACACAACACAGGAGCCTTTGAAAACATAATTGCTAAACATAACATTTTTAATACTAACGTAACCTATTTAGCAACCCCCTTTGAAAAGGTACGGTCTCCCCATTATAGCCCCAAATAAAGAAGATAGTCTCTTGGGTTTGTTTCGTTTTAACTCAAAATACAGGTCAACTGGTGGGGCCAGAGTTAAAAAAAATGTGTTAAAAAGTAGTCGGGGTTTATATGAATTACAGTTCACAAAAACGGGACTCAAAAATAGCGGGTCACGGGTCATAAATTGTAATAAAGTATTGAAATAAATTCGCTATACTTATTAATTTTTTTTTTCATTGAATCAAATATAATATCTTGTATAAGATGATACTCAATTAAACACGTTTCTTTTAGTCTTAATTTTAGAAAAATTGGGACAACGGGTCATCTCAAGTGTAACCCAAAAGAATACTGGTCAAAACGGGTCCGAGTTATCGATGGCCAGAACTTGATCAGGAAAAAAAATGGGTTTTAACCTTGAACAACGGGTCACATCTGGTCGGTTAAGTATTTTACAATTCTGATATTTTGTGTTAATTATGAGTAATTATATAAACTTATAACCAAGTTCATATAACAACCCGTGCAATTTTGCACGGGCCAATAAACTAATAACTGCTAAACATAATATATTTAATACTAACGTAACCTATCTAGCAACCCCCTTTGAAAAGTTGGTTAACCCTTAGAAAATTGACCTAGATAACCCTGATAACTGTGAACAAAGTCAAGGCCCTCATAATATTAAAGTCTGTAGCGAGAATATTTTTTGGCATAAACCCCCGTTAGACTTCTTCAAATTAAATTTCGATGGTTCGAAACTTAGTAATGGACAGTCGTCTTTAGGTTATGCTATTCGTAATAGTAATGGAACACCATTAATCTTTGGGGCCAAAGCTTGTGGCTCTACAAGTATTCTTTTTGCTGAAGCTTTAGCTTTGAAAGAAGGATTGAAAGCGGCTATTTTCTTAGGCGTTAAAACTATTATAATCGAGGGCGATAACCTTTGCATGATTAACTCAGTTCGTCGTTCCTGGAAGGTTCCTTGGGAAATCTCCAATCTAATTGAAGATATTTTATTGGATCTTTCCTCCTTTCACAAAGTAGAGATTTCTCACTGCTTTCGTGAGGCCAATAAAGTCGCCGACTTTATGGCCAATTTGGGGCACTTATGCCCGTCTCTTACGCGTTGGTTTGAGAGTCCGTCTGACTCTCTTTCTTCCCTCATCCGAAAGGATGAGTTAGGTTGGTCTTACACTCGTGGATCAACCTAGGTTTTTTTACCTTAAAAAAAAAAAAAAAAAAAAAAAAAACTTTGAAAAGGTACGGTCTCCCCATTATAGCCCCAAATAAAGAAGAAAACTCCAGAGAATATAATACGAGTACCGTCGTTGAGAAAAGAGGGTAAAAGTCTGGTAAAAAAAACTCGATAGAATTCCCATGGGGGGTGACTCTGGACAACCAATTCCTCAGAAACCAACTTCTCGCGAGCCTACTACACGGGAAAGACTCGAATATTTCGACCGACAACAAGGTTTTTTTTTTTTTTTTTTTTTATAATATTTTTTTAATTGTCAATAATAGTTCTCATTATATTATCTTCCCTTCTTCGATCCTCGTTCTTAATCGTAGATTGAGCTGTTGATTAGACAATTTGGTGGCACAAAACAATGAGAGATATTGCTGAGAAACTGTGTGTGATGTGATTTGATTTGCTGTTGATGGGACATAGCTTATAGTAGCTTACGTAATACGTTACCGCTTATTGAAATTATATACACTGAAGCCGGAGTGTAGTTTGCATAATTTGTTTTGAATGTGTGATAATGATATTTGGGAATACAATAGAAAGTGTATAGCTTCACATGTTATCTTTGATCAAATAGCAAAATAGTTGTCATTGTTACAAAGGGTCAATCATAAAACAATCTTAGGAAGAAAATTACGATCGAATCATCAATAAATAAGAAATTGGGATTTAGGGTTAGAAAATTACTTTAAAATTGTGTTGTTCTTTTTTTTCTTGTGGCTCTTCCAAAGGCTTAAAGGGGCTGAGTTTCAAAACTTATATAATTTACACTGTAGAAATATCAATTATCTCTTCTTAGCTTAGTGGTAAAATGTAGTATAAGTTATGAATGACAGGTCATGTGTACGAATCCTGATACATACTATTTTTTTTCGAATGGGGCAAAGGGGGACAACTGCCCCCACGTAAATCAACCCCTGAATAAGGCTAAGGCTTGCGTACATCCGAACGCCCCCCCCCCCCCCTTTATGGAGGGAGCCTTAAGGCGCTGGGGGAGTGATGTTGCAAGTCTGAAGATGGCTGGCCGGAATCAAGCTTTACTTAATTAAGCGAGGAGGAGAAATTGTTAGGTACTTGGACCCCCCCCCCCCCTTTTCCTCCCCTTTGAATTTGGTGGTTGGAAATCACTAGCTTTCTGTACAAGCTAGTGTTCATCAGAGTTTGAACCATCTTGAACTTTTTTCGTGGGAACAAAGCACCAATTTAATTTTATCTGTACATACCTGCCATTGTTTCTTTCTGACATGATATGGTCTTACTGCAGCCCAAGCAAAGCCACGTAGAATTCCTCCGCGAAAAGCACATTATGTAAACTGTAAGCTTTGCCCTATCCTATTTTCTGTCATCTTTTGGATTTACAAGTTTCAGTAGGAATGATGTCATAAGTAAACTATGTTCCTTCTTCATCGTCATCGTCATTGTTGTTTTGGTCCATCTGAATGAACTGTTTATGCTCTCCAAGATCATACCTTTACTTGTATGCAGCGGCGAAGCCAGCTGGTGGCTTGGGGGGGGGGGGGGGGAA
>JBBYHQ010000001.1:23169277-23181170 GCA_038382645.1 Spergularia azorica
ATTATCCGTTAGGGATACCGCGTATACAGTTATAATCCGCCACCCCAAGTTTTTAATCCTGGCTTCGCCCCTGCTTGTATGTCTTTGTTTCCATTGTAATTCCTATAGTTAAATGTTCGTCTTTAGGCAGTAACTTGATAGCTCCAGGGTTATTATGACTCCGAGTTTACAGTCATTTTGGTGTAACACATAAAAGAAAATGTAGGTAGTGACTAGTGAGGCATTTGATTAGAAAAGGAAGAAGCTTTTGTCTAGCTACTGAATTTCTATTGTAGTTTTGTTGCTAGAAATGCCATTGTTAGCTACTGTATTGCACAAAGAGCTGACAATTTATTGTTCAGTAGGAAGAACCCTTTTTTTTTTTTTTTTCCGACGGTAGAGTAAATAAGATAATAAACGTTTGCAGACAACAAACAGATTCCAAACAGAAAAACATAGAATCAAATAAAACAAAGGTCCTACCGTCCTAGCTACTTAAAGGCATGGAAACAAAGTTTTTAGAAGCTGGATGAAAATGTATTTGATTAAGGGACAAAATGCACCGTGCTTTCTTTGCAAGAGACTCCGCCATCTGATTCCAATCCCGTGGGATGTAATCAAGAGAAGCATCAGTAACACCGGCCAACATATCCTTAGCTTGCATAGTGCATAAACATTAGTCAATTAGCCCCTGCATAGTTCTTCACTTCTTTCTTACTTATGTTGTGCTTGTTTTGATGGTCTGAATGAATTGACAGCCACTACGAAGAGACGTGGAGAATTTGGTAACGTGGATGAAGGCGATTACAAAAGTTTGACAGCTAGACGTATTGCTTTAAGGGTGGCTCCATCCATCGTCAGCCTTTCATCTTTTGTAGGTAGGCTTGCGCTCACAACTGTTTAACTGTCAAATGTGTTTTCCTTGTCATTAATTTGGTAGAGTAATATTTACATTTGATGTCTCTTGTAACTTTTTCAGGAGATGAGTATTTGTTTGCTTGCTCAGGAATTATCATAGAATGGGCTGATTCTGTTGGAACCATCCTAACCTCAGCTACACTTCTTACAGGACATTTGGATACTGTGCTCGATGATCTAATGGTCAGTGACATTGATACTATCCTCTTATTTGGGCATTATAATACTGCTGTTGAATTGTTCGTGATTTTTTGTTTTCTTTGCTAGTAAGTTAATCATATAGTATATGTTAGTCATATGCTGAATGGTGTACTTTTTGTTTGCTTTGGTCAATATTTCAGATTAAGGTACATTTACGTACAGGCGAAAAGATGAGTGGCTCCATCACACATTATGATCTTCACCACAACATTGCCATAATCACTATACCATGTGCTTTTGATCTTCAACCTGTCACATTACAACCTGATGTGAAGTCATTCTTCCCAGGACAAAGTGTGGTGGCCATTGGCCGTGATTATAAACTGAACGGTTTAATGGCTTCTTATGGAGAAATCAAGTTTATAGATAATCAGTATGAGTCTGAAGATCTGTTGTATTCAAGCTGTAGTATAAGTGAGGTAAACTACTCCATCTGTCCTTGTGTGCTTGTTAATGTATTAAATTTTAGTGCAGCACCTATGCCCTAGCCCAAATTTCAATTGAAACTTGAAAGTCACTGTTAGAAATCCTTTTTTTTTTTTTCTCGATGAGTCTTTTGTCGGCTAAAATACGAAGACCTCTGTAATGGTTGAATTTGTGCCATCTGATGCAATACTTTCCCAAATGTTGTTGTTGCAATGACCCTCACATATACAATTGAAGTCGTTGCGCTGGAATCGGATATGGAATGTTTTGCCAAAGGGTTGCATTTAGATATTTGTATTGGTTTTGTACATAGTATCAAATTTAGACAAACTTTAGAGGATGGTTGTCATATTAGTTTACCAGTCTGTAGTTTTGAGGAAACCTGCCCCCCTAATGTAAGAATTATAGGAAGTGAAAGTATAGACTACCAAGATCATGTGCCAATGTTAAGAATAGTGTAATTGCTTGTTGAATACGTATCATGTATGGATCCACTTTTCTGGTTTCTGTCATGCATATCAAAATGAAAGTGTACATCTTTGAGCATCACCCTTATAAGTTATATCTGTATTTTGTGCTAGTATGGCATTGGTGGACCTCTTGTTGACTTCTCTTCTGGGTCTCTCATTGGGATGGATTTTACTGATGGAAAAGGAACTGCTTTTCTTCCAAGTACCATATTGCTAAGATGCTTGATGCACTTCAAGACTTATGGGTACGTTATTGTTTGCCTGCCATTCCTCCTTGATTTTACATTAACTCGATTTGTGCTCAAACTATTGTCGTCTGTTATCTCATCTCCCCTTCGTTGTGTTTTGGAACTCCCAACTCTCTTAAGATGACCACTAAAATTGTGTGCTCTAAGCCTGACTTGTTTTATACAATAGCTGAAAAAAAGTTTTTTTTTTTTTTTTTTTATTACTTAAGCAGAAGAGTTTGTCGACCTTGGCTTGGAATGAGGACGCGTGACATTGATACTTTAAAATTGGCAGTGCTGGAGAAGATGCATCACAAATTTCATGACAGTATTCATGGTGTTTATGTGGAAAAGGTATGTCGTCTAAATATCTGAATACCTCTTGTCTTGTCTGTGATCGATGGTTAGGGTTTCACACTTTCACTTTCATTCATCTTGACCTTCCTTAACTATGTAGCAGATTTTACAGTCATGTACTGTTATTTTCGACCTTTTCTTCGATCTCTTTTGCCTTCTCTCGTCCTCACGTGGAAAAGCTTTAATTCTTTACAGTTTTAACAACAAATAAGTAAATAACGCTCATGATGTGAACTTTTGTGAAATGACGTCTTTTATAATGGTGAAGAATTTGTACTCTCTTATGTGCTGCTTGATACGATTCCAAGTTTAATTTCTGCTTGCTTACTGTACCTGCCTAGTCGAGTGTCGATACTTTTAGGTTCAATTTTCCCACATGCAAGCAGATGTTTTTTCCAGTTATGTTCAGTTTCTCTTTTTAAGCTCTCTCAAAAAATGGTGCATTATTGTTTTCTTATGAGCTACAAATTTGGCAGGTGGTAAAGGGATCTCCTGCAGAATCTGCAGGGATATGTCCTGGTGACAAAGTCACTCATTGCGATGGGATTTCTGTCCACTCTCACCTGCAGGTAATTGCTTTTCTTGTTGCATAAGCTATCAGTGATTTAGATCCCTTATGATCAAAATGTAAACTGAAAATATCGTGTCTTTCTTTTAGAAAGTTGGTTATATTTTTCTTGTTATTTGCGAGTTGCAGCTTGTTAAGCTTTTGTTTGATAAGGCTGAGAAAGTTATGGAGCAACAAAGCCATGACACAAGTGAGAATGCCTTAAAGAGGCAAGCATTTTCTGTTGAGGTCAGCTAACATACTATTTGTTGGAGCGAGTTTAATTAGGTCTTCTTTTATACTCCTTATCGATTGAAAGACTGACTCATTGCAATCAAATAATTGTAAACATAGGTTGTCATTATAATGGCAAGTAGCTCGAGCTCAGAGAGTAGAAGTATTATCATAGACCGGCTTAGCCCTCCTGTAAATGATAGGTAAGTATCTGTTTCTCGAATTATACTCGACGTTGTTGATTTATAATGTTATAGCTCGATAACACCGATATTGGGTGGTTTTGGACTCACACGAAAATACGGTTATTCCTTTGTTTTTCTCACCCTTCCATTTATTTATGTAATGTGTTGTTTACTTTCTCTTCAGGTGGTTGTTGGACAGGCCACAAGATCTGAAGCGTAAGTATTATCACTAAACAGATCAGTGGCTACTGTTAGGTCGTCTTCTTTTGTCGTTCGGGTTCCTTGCTTTGTTTTTTTTGGCTCGGTCCGTTGTAAATATTTCGATATATGACATACATGAATAAGGATTAAGCTACTTTTGTTACACTTAATGCAATGTAACGAAAGGCATGTAAAAGTGTTATAGTTGTAGGATGTAAGGATATATCAATGTGCTCCTAATGTGAACGGAATTATTAGTTTTACTTTTACTGGAATTGTTATGTTTTGATCTAGTAACACATTAGCTTCTCATGATCCTCAAATGGTAAACTTGCACGGTTGCACAGATTGGTACATGTTGAAATTGAATGTTATTCAATTACATACTGGACTTGTGGGAAACTTATGAGGGTAGAATTGCGGACCTCGTGTCTATAGGTGACAAAGTGTTTGGTTTGATTAAGATAGAATACTAGTGAAACTAGTAGTGAAGTCTGAAAAGTCAGAAAGTAAAGACAAACTTGTGTTAGGTTGAGTCGTTAAACCAGTTCAGCTTGAGAACCTTACAATTGTTTTGGGGTAGACCTTATGCTAGTGGGTGATGAAATTAGTTAATTAAGCTAGTGGTAGAGTCCAAGGAAAGGAATGAAATGAGTTACAAGTGTTAATATGCAAGATCTGATGGCTTTCCTGATATGCCCATTCTTCAATGCCACTATCTCGACATCGATGTTTTTGAGGGAAAAATAGAGCCCCACAGGGTTTCTGAGCAAGAGGTTCGGCCAAAGGGAACCCAGGCCATTCGAATGTAAGTCTTTCTCTTTTCTTGATTTCTAAATTACTAGTTTCTTAACGTCTGCTTTTATATCATGGGATACCTCCAATCGAATCGTCAAACATGTTCGGAGTGGAACAAGGGTCGTGACATGTACGTACATGGTCCTTGTATTGTTTTGATGTGTTTTGTTGGTATAGATAGGCCAAATACCATACCTCTTGAATGTGTCACAAGTGCCAAACTGAAGGCCATGGAATGATGTCCATCAGTGTAGGGCGACTTTGCGCTATTGAAAATTTGGAATGAAGGGGGCACAAACACTATACAAATCATAGAATAAAGGTACCCTGAAGAACCACTAAAAGAGCAGGTGAGCAACAACAAGCTTACTTCCAAAAGCATTCGGGTCAGATAGTATGGACTATTATGAGTGATACTAGCAACGAAAATAGTTAAATGAAAAGAGTGGAAGGAGCGAGAAAGAAAACAATTTTTTTTCGTATATTAGGACTAACCGGCTCAAGCTTATGATCGTTTATGATCACGGTTGACGTGTACAAGTAAGTGGTACAAGCGTTTATGATCACGGATGACGTGTACGAGTGTGATCGTATATTAGACTAACCGGCTCAAGAGCGCTTGCCAAATTGGTCGCTCGTATTTCTTCATTGAGTGTACAAAAACTATGATGGTCTGAATTCGAAAATATAGGTTGTTGCGAGTTTGAAGCTCAATACACTATGATTGAAGCTTAGAAGCAGGTACTAGATAAACCTTTACAGCCAAATATGAACGCTTACACAATCAACCAATTCATGCAACAGAAAAAAGAACAGAAAACAACATTTCGAGAAGGTTGTATGGCTATTAGCCATACTGACAGATTAACCACTAAGATACACTCCCACAGTCTAAGGTGTCGTGTCTCACTCGTCTCTACTCTCTAGTTACCTGCGATTTTTAATCGTCAACAGTCGGACCTGAGACTACCACGGCAACCACCAACAGGGCTTCAACTCTAAAAAACACATCAGACTTAGATCTAAAAAAAAAAAAAAAAAAGATGTGTAACATAATTCATCAGTACTGCGTATTCCACATTTCCTCGGATCAAACTTTATCCGATTCCTCTTGTGCCAAACAACTTCAGACCAATTTTATTGAATAAGAGTTGAGTCAATACCTCACACAAGACCATACCCTGTAAGCCGTATGATAAGTCATCTGATCTTAAGACTTTTGAGCTAAAACAATAGGAATACAAAACTCATCACAAACATACAGCACCAATGACCACTAGCTTAACCGTTGCTGGTAAGCCTTCATGGGTCACTATGATTTTCCTTCAATTAACAACACTCGTAGTCGTAGATCACCATATAAATTACTGTTCAGAATGTACCACCAACAAACATACCAAATTTTCTTAGACTAAAACGAAATTCAGGCACAGAAGAACAATATAAGAGCATCCGTACAACAAAAACTATCACCATACATCCTCATTTTTCCTGTATAAGAACCCTTGATTCCCCCGCCTTCATCATTAATTCATTATTGAACAGGAGCAAAAACAGAACAGCAATGGCACTCGCACCTCTATCAAAAAGTGGCTAGCATCTAATATGTGAATAACCAGTTGATCTGTGCTTCTTCTCCGAAACACATCAGTTGCAAAAACAAAAAACCATGAAACTCAAAGGCTCAAATAAGGGTTTTTTTTTTTTTTTTAATTAAGGGTCAATTTGTTTTAGAAAAGTCAAACTCAATAAAGGTTTAACGGTGATAGACGTCGTTAGTGAAAAAGCTCAAAAAATGTGACTTTGCAAAGCTCAGGGACACGCTAGAGAGTTCAGTAACCTGAGAGGTATACCTGAAAAATTCGGAAACCTCAGGGGTACATTGGAAAATTTCCCTTTATTTTATTATTATTTAATCTCTTAATCCTCTTTTTTATTACCTATTTTATCACACTAACCTCTCTCACTCAGCTTTTCCTTTCTTTAATCACACACATGCTCCCTCCCCGCTTACTCTTTTAATTACCATTGACCTCTTTTTCAACTATTGTGGGTAGATTTTGGCCGTGTCGGGTTAATACCTGGGGTAAGGATTACTAGTAGTACTACTACTACGAGAGTAAGAGTATATAATATTGGATTATTTGGAGTTCCGTTTGAGTTTAAATGATTGATTTCGAGTTTGGTTCAACTTTTTAGGTCAATTTTGAAATAAATCGGATCCTTTTAGGTTGGTCAATGTCAAAAAGATTTTAAGAGTTTGTTGTATTTATACCTTAAATTGAAATTGTTATCTAGTAACGTACACTCGTTTTATGTTCAATCCAACCAATTTAATGTTCGTCTTCAAGTCAATCTCGGGTCAAACTGATTTCAAGTCATTTTTGGGTCGAGTTGGATTATTTCAGCTTTCCAATTGAATATGGATTCCAAGTCTAATTTAGAATTTGGATGTTCGATTCTGGTTCAGGTTCGCTTAGATCAGGTTGGATCTAGTTGAGGTTTCCACTTTCAAGTTTCATCAAATGATCAGACATCCAAAGGAGAGGTGACTGTACTAGAAATTGCATCGGCGGACGCATGAACTATTGGTCGATGTAGTTGACCAGAATCATCCATTAAGTCAGCAAAGCACCACCTTGGTTTAGACTAATACTAGCTGATACTTAGTAAAAGTAAATCTCAAAACGCAAGGTAATCTCTTTATAAACAATCTTAACTCAAAAATGCAAGGTAATCTCTTTATAAACAATCTTAACTCAAAAACCAAAACTAATTTGTAAACAAATTTGTGATCTCTTTTTCGATATTACTATAATAACTACGTTTTCGATCAGGTTATTCTAGTTGTTGAACATTAAGAACGTTTAAGCGCACATTTTAAGCGGATAAAAAAGGCTTATTGAACAAGTCTCCACCTCAATCCTTACATGTTTTAGATAAAAAAGATAGTTGGTCATTAGCAACATCGAAAAGAAATTGCCAATTGGCTTGTTGATAAGCCCCAAAGAAGCAAGGCCCAGGCCCACCGATTGGCTGGATTGCCATACAAAACCCAATATAGCCTCCGGGCTTTATGAACACGTTACTCTGATCCAAAAGATGGTCAACTTCTCCACTTTCATCAAATGATTTTACAAAATTAAGGGCCAGGGTCGGATATCTTTGGCCCGCCTCTTCGTCTAGGTCCGTCGGGAAACAAAGGTCAAAACCCGAAATGGACGGGCCGGGCTCCAGTTTGTACTTTGAAAAGTACTTGACCATACTATCTCTTAATACGGTATATGGGATTTCGGACAATAGCGTAAACGGTACACCCGGGTCTATGAAAAAGCCCTTAGTATAATCCTTATCATCTAACTGCCAAAATGATGGATCAATGGGTAGCCTTTTTCCATCTAGTGTAATACCGGCCAAGTACAAATGGTAACGGGCTTGGAAATTCATGCGAATTTGTTGGACTCGTCTCGCATCATCCCCTTTTATTTGAGCATCATCCCCGAATGCGATTATGGTCGAGGCTGCATCTGGGTCCTCCCATGTTGGAACACAATAGGAAAACCGGTTTTTTATTTGTGGCGCTAATTGTACCAATAACGAATTTTGACCAGGACCAAGCCCTAAGAACCCGGCGACCGCGTTATCATCCTTCCACGTATAATTGTAATTATTCATCCCACATCCGAATGCCACATTTGATGAAAATTGAGTTCGATTTCTAGGGTCGGAAAATCGAAACGTGTCCGTGCCTAAGTAACCTTCCGTATACCCTTTACCAGCAGTTTCGGAATAGTTAAACCCGCAAGAACCTTTGTACGTATATTTTGGTAGACAACGCTTATCGTTCGGGCTCAATACAATATACGTAGTGGAGTCCTCGGCCTTTACATTTCCACTCGATATATCGAAACATGGGTCACACCCGCCACACTGGAACCACGTCAAACCGGAGCTAATGTCGAACAAGAGATATCGACTATACGCGCTTTTACCGGTTCCTACGAATAGTTCCGTCACGTAGAATCCTGTACCAAAGTAGAGACGAGAGCTTATTGAATTCGGAGATCGATTTGCATTTCTTTTGTTAGCATAGAATGCTCGTGACACCGATATATCGATACGTAATTGTGTACGCTCGTTCGTGGTTAGGTCCTTAGGAACTAGATGTAATTGAGGTGAGTCTATTGGGGTTAACTTGATGGAGAAGGCATTTGCTTGGTAAAATATTATTGAAATGAGAAGTAGTAACAGATTAATAAATTTGGTTAGCCTCATTTTTTACCAAGATGAAGCAAATGGGCATTGAAGTAGTATACATTCCTATATAATGCAAATTAATTGTGGATCTGATTTTGGTACAATGAATATATCCCAATTATTACAAAATTTGATTTTTTTTTTTTCATGTTTGAAAACGCTGAATTTGGTAATGTTTGATTCACTTTGCAAAAATGTATTTGAAAATGTATCGGGATTGATTCTTTAATAAGACCTGTAATTTGTTACCAAATTATGAAAAGTTAGCATGAAGCTGATTTCATTCCTAATATAGACAAAGATAAGAGAAATGTTTCCATTGAAAGTAATTATCTTATGTGGTCATTTCATTTAATTTGGATGCACAAATAATGAATAGAGTTTCTTGAGAATTTAATAATTTATTTATAGTTTTTCGATTTTTCTAACGTGTCCATAGGGCAGATGATAAGAGCTAATATATTTTCTTAATTAATTGGTGATTTTCTCAATTAATTAATCGGATAGCATGTATGTTTTTTTCAAGTGAAAATCTTACTTAATCAAGGAAAGATATTAACTCTTATCATAAAGTTTGTAACTTTCACTTATCAAAGAGATATACGTTGGGTAAAACTAATTGAAAACATGCCTGGGAGTTCTTCACTTCGCATGAGAACATATAAGTTCCAATTTGCGAATAATAATTCATTTAATAAGTTCAGCGGAAGATCATCGCATAACGTAATTTGGACTTAAGGTTACTTTCTCACGTCGTCGTGTACACACTACACATGTCACATGCCTCATGCTAAGTTTTAACTACTCCAATGATATGTTCTATTGTAAGTGTCATTTGGCTATATCAATGAGATTTAATATTCCGGTCAAAAAAAAATGACAGAGTATGTTTGATTGAAATTTCAACATTTAAATATCAATAATCAAAGGTACGTGGGGAGTGGTGTATATTTTCAGTGTTTCAGGTATGACATTTTCGTAAAGAAGAGCACAACCGTCTCATTTCTAATGTTTGTTTAGCCTTTGCATTTCCATTCAAATAACTTGGAAATTACAAACATAGTTCTCTACAAATGCATTGTGTGTCTTTCAAAAGGCACTCAAAGAATTATTTTTAGATGCCTTGTTTTTATGTTGTCTACTTCTCCTCGTGATTCAATACACACGTCTTTTGTTGTATTCCAAGCTTCTAAAATGATGATAGATAATAATGGTACTAAAATTAAAACATCAACATACTTGAGAAATTTTCAGCACTTAATATTATCATCGTAAATCATGCTACAACGATGATACAAGAACGAAATCAGCCTAGACATCACCCTTACATGTTTCAACTGGGACGAAAGACAATTGGCCACCATAAGCGTCAAAAAGAAACTTCCAATTGGCCTGTTGGTAAGCCCCAAGGATGGAAGGCGCAGTGTCATTAAGTGGCTCTATAGCCAAACAAAACCCGGGTTCGGAAGGTATAAAGACATTAGTTTGGTCCAAAAGGAGATTGACTTCCCCACCACCCTCTAATGATTTCATAAAAATAAACGACATAGTTGGATACGTTTGACCAGCGTCCTCGTCAAGGGTGTTGGGAAAACATAGGTCATGCCCTTGACCAGGGGCTGATTGGTTCAACTTGTATTGTGAAAAGTAATTTATCATCGCGTCCTTTACTAACGCATAAGGCTCTTTATTGAGGACCGTGAAGGGTACACTTGGGTCAATAAAAAAGCCTGAAGTGTAATTCTCCCCATCCAACTTCCACACTGTTGGGTCAATGGGCAACCTTATTCCATCAACCGTGATACCGATCAAGTATAAATGGTAACGGGCTTGGGCATTCATAACGATTTGTTGGACTTTTCTTGCATCATCCCCTTTTATTTGAGCATCATCCCCAAACGCGATGGTAGAGGAAGGGGCATCAGCCCCCGTCGCATCCCATGAGGGTACACAATAAGAAAACTTATTTTTGATTTGTTGGGTTAATTGATCAAAGAACGATCTAGGCCCAGTACTAAGCCCAAAGATCCCGGCTATTGGGTTATCATTTTTCCACACAAAGCCCGTATTTTTCATCCCACACCCGAAGGCCAAGTTTGAGAAGTATTGGGTTTGATTTTTGGAATCGGTAAAAGTAAATGTGTCCATACCAAGGTAGCCTACGGTGTGGCCTTGGCCGTAGGTGTGCTCGAACCCACATGAGCCCTCGTAAATAAGTTGTGGGACACATCGCACGTCGTTAGGGGTCATTCGGACATAAGTTGACGAGTTGTCAGCTTGTACATCTCCACCTGACACGTTAAAGCAAGGGGAACATCCGGCACATTGAAACCACGTTTGATCGGCAAAAAGGTCAAGGACAAGATACCGGCTGTAAGCCGTATAGCCTTGCCCGACCGAGACTTGAGTTACGTAGAAACCTGGTACATGGGAGAGCTGTGAACGTATAGAATTGGGAGATAGATTAGCATTTCTTTTGCTAGCATAGAATGCTCGTGACACCGACAAGTCGATACGTAATCGCGTACGCTCTTTCATTGTTAGACCTTGAGGCATTAGATGTAAATGGGGTGAGTCTATTGGGGTGATTTTCATGGTAAATGCATTGGCTTGGCAAAAGATTGAGATGATGAGGAATAGTAAAACATGAACAAGATTGGTTAGCCTCATTTTTACTCAATTTGAAGCAAATGGGGTTGTACTACTAATCTCCTGTATTATGAACTTTTATATAAATGTGTTATAGTTGGTACAATGAATAGTGAATTTTCAAATCTGGAGATTTTGCATGTATCAAACAATTAGATTAACTTGGAAATGTCTGATTCATTTACAAAAACGTATGTGATCATAAAGGATATTTAGGTGTGCATCACTAGCTTTAATAAAAAATTCCTTAAATTTAAAGCAGAATATGGTAAGTCGGATTAGGCTGATACTTACTTAAATTAGTTTGTTGGCCCATGCAAAGCATGTGCATATTTTCATAATGCATTAATAAACATGATTGCTAAACGGACCCTTCGTGGTTTACACGGCGTGTAGGAGTAAATTGCATACACAACCTATGAGGAGGTAACATGTGGCGCTGCC
>JBBYHQ010000001.1:23194609-23211447 GCA_038382645.1 Spergularia azorica
GAGTTTAAGGTAAACGGGTATTTTATTTGCTCTATAAGTAGTTCCAAAGATGGCTACTCAAAAACAGTTTTCGAAAATGGAAAATCATAGTGGGTAGGAGGGAGTATGTTCCATTGTGTATTATCCTTAATCTACGGAGTATGTGATTCGCCTTATTACCAAGAAAAAGAGAACTCCCTCCGGTTTCAAATGATATTCTTGTTTCCTTTTTAAGTCAGTTCTATATGATCTTCTACTTTCCTTATTAGTAATGTTTTTTGTGGTCCTAATAGTTTGTGACCTACCCACTTTCATTTTCCCCCACATCTTACTTCCTACAAAAAATTCTGTTCTATTTCATCGTGGAAGAGCAAATAGAACATGAGGGAGTAATTTAATTAAGGGCAATTTTTACTGATCTTTAACAGCTGAAGTTGAAATTGATGTGCAACTTCTTTGCAACCTTGAAGAATCAAGTACGAAAATGTCTGTGTAGTCACAAGACCATTTCAATTGAAAAAACATTTGGTCAAAGTATGATGATATCTGATGGACCAGTCTTATTCTACAAGCAAAGCTTCACTTTTTCGTTTTCTTTAGTTTATCTCAATTAGGATTTAGCTATTACGAGTACTAGTTTTAAGATAGTTATGAGAGAAAGTTGTTGTCATGTTCATTTTCCTGAGTTTCTAGTCCAATTTGATTGGTTTGTATGAATATCGATCGACAAATTCAAATTTGAGCGTTTGGTCAAGATTTATCAAAACAAGTTATATTGTCCGAATATGTCACATGGAAGATATTTTAGAGTGGGGTTATGATCATGATTCATGAGTAAAAATTTACTTTTTTTTTCCATCACCTATTCCATCTTTTCGATTGTTAGAGAAACAAATTAACCGATTGTTTTGCCTTTGGTTGCCATAAAGTCAATGGTAAAGACGTAAAGTTCATATATAATGTGACAATCGTAATACTCCGAACAAAGTGAGTTTTAGTTGATTTCGATGTTGGTTATATACTTATATGGAACTTGAGTTTAGTTGATTTTGATGTTGGTTATGTGGAACTTGAGTTTGATGTATTTGCGGATTTTTTAAACTAATAATTTAATAAAGGCAGTGAAACCTAAGTTCTCAGTCTGGATCACTCAAATGAACTCCTCGATCCTCATTGCCACACTAGACACAGCGTCAATAATTCAGTTGACTTTTTCATCGGAAACAAAGTAACTTTCAGAAGCAAGAAAAAAGTTAACGATAAATACCAGAGTCATCCAATAAATTCCTCCACAGAATACGATTCTATTTACTTTTCGATCGACAACAGTCACTCTCTCGTAAATACTTCACCTATCTACACAATATTATAAGCCAAAATACTAAAAACAATCTCTTTTTTACATCAAAAGTTCAGATCAAATAAACGAGTAAAGCTATTCATACAAGTGTAGATGTCACAAGTCACGAGTCACGAGTCACGAGTCACGAGTCACGACCCATTGCCTTAGTAAGGTAAAAGCAAAAGCAAGGAAATTTCACCCACCAGACAAAAGATTCGAGGAAAAACACACACATTCGCATAGCAGTAAAAAATACTGTAAAAACTCAGTAACTAATGCCTTCTTCTCCACGCTATCTATTGTCGCTCTCTAGAACCCACAAAAAAACAAACATTTTTTTTTTTACTTTCTTAAAACATTTACTATTTCCCAACCAATAAAAAAAAAAAGGGAAACAAAAATACAAAAAACAAGTACTTGGAGACCAAGGCAAAAATCTTCCTTCCACCGCCTTCATCTTCACGCTTCTTTACCGCCATTATATAACCCCCACACCTTTCTCTCTCCTTAATCCTCCCCTTCACCCCCACCCCTCATTCTCTCTCCTCTCTCCTCTCTCCTCAAAAAAACATGATGATGATGATCGACGATCAAATCAACAACAACAAAAAAATCATGGAAATCCCAGTAATATTCTACGACGGAGAGAGAGAAATCGACTTAGGAAAAGTCGATATTACCCCTATCATGACCTTCAAACTCTTACAATCTACCCTCAGCAATAAAATCGGCATTTCTCCTAATCATATCACCATCTACTTCGACCGCAACAACATCCACCACCACCACCAAAACCACCACAACGGCCACCGTCGCCGCCACCCCGTCACCAGCAAGTTCGACTTCTCCTCCGTCGAACCCGGGAGCTGCTTTTTCTGGGTGGTTCTCAAGCGTGGCCGCCGTAATCGCCGCCGTCGGAACGGTAAAAACGACGCCGTGGAGAGCGGGCCGTTTGTGCTGTTGAGAAGAGGTGGTAGCGTGAACGATACGGATTGGGATTATATTAACAGGTTAAGGATGCTTGCTGAGTTGGAGAGAGAAAGGGAAAGGTATTATATGTCTCTTAATCTGAATTCCAATGTTTATAATGAATTATCTGGGTATAATCATAATCATAATCATAATCAGATTAACGCTAATTACAACAATTATGATACTAATTATGATTATGATTATAATAATGGTAATTATGGTGGGGGAGGGGGGATGAGTGTGTTGAGTAGGAGCAGTGGTGATGATTATGATGATGGTGATGGTGATATTGCAACGTGTTCGTCATCAACTGGTGGTGCAAGTAGTGAAAGGGTGTTCTGCGATGTATGTAATAATTCCCCTCCTGCTGGTGGTGATACGGTGCCGTTTCATTGGTGTAAGAATGACGTTGTTGTTTCGACTGGGTTCCGGTCGCTTGTGGGTCCCATTGCTCCTCCAGGGAAGAATAAGCTTCTTGGTTGACTTTGCTCGCTCTTTTGTTCTTTTCGAGGGGAGGATGAAGAATTGAAGAGTAGTAGTGTGAAGAAGAAGTCTTGGGTTTGACAATGTACAAAGGTGTTTTTAATTCATTACCCATATCATAAAAACAGAGGAAAAACAGGGGAAATTGTGTGGAAAAAGCTCTGTTTTTTGTGTGTAATTTTTTGGTGGGTGATTAAATTGATGATTAATGAAGAAAATGAGGGTTAATCAAGGTGAAGGTGTGAAGGGGTTTGGACTGACTATCAACTTAATTATTAGGGTTTATCCTAATATTACTATCTTTTATTATTATTATTATTATTATTATTATTTGTTAGTGTTGTGAATCCCACAGAAAAAAAATTGAGTTTGGGTGGGATGATTTAGAAGGAAACACTATGATGTAGGAAATTGGAGTAGCAACTAGCAAGTATGTATTGCTACAAAAAAATTGATGGTAGTTTTTGTGTTCTTTTTGAGGAAAAGGGGCCTCCTTTTTTTTGTGAAAATGTTTGGAGGTTTTAACCCTTTTATGATATGAAACTATGAAATGTTATACTTCCGTACCTTAATATTAAGGTATGGATTTAGGATGATATATCCTTCGAATAAAATGGTTTCTTTTGTTTTGGCTAAGTGTATTGTCGCAATGACGCGTTTGTAGGCACTATTTTTGGTTGGGTCCAAGGCAGTGGGCTCGTAGGGGTAGATTAGGAAGATAGACCACAAGTCCAGTGAGGTTCCATCCTAAAACCAATTGGTAATAGGAGGAGTAACCCACTAACTTATAAATCAATCTCCTCAACTTACTTCTACCAATGTGGGACAATACTTTTGTGAACACACTTGGAAAACCCCAACAATCTCCCCCTTTTCACATGTGTGTGGTTGTAACTCCCCCTTTGACTAGTGCCCCTCCGCACCATGAATGACCGGTACTACTCCGCACCAGTGCCCCTCCGCACCATGAATGGTCAGCCAATGCTTCACACTAGTGCCCCTCCGCACCATGAATGGTCAGTCGAGGCTATAGAGTACAATCATCACACTCCCCCTCGACTAGTGCTTCTCCGCACCAGGTGTGTGGCCCGATGCAACTATGCACCAGTGCTCCTCCGCACCATGACGGGTGTCAAGGCTGGCACAGCCCCACATCGCACCTGGGTTGCCCCAAGCCGAACCATCGGCTCTGATACCACTTGTTGGGTCCAAGGCAGTGGGCTCGTAGGAGTAGATTAGGAAGATAGGTCACAAGCCCAGTGAGGTTCTATCCTAAAACTAATTGGTAATAGGAGGAGTAACCCACTAACTTATAAACCAATCTCCTCAACTTACTTCTACCGATGTGGGACAATACTTTTGTGAACACACTTGAGAAACCTCAACATCAGGCTAACAATAGCCTCACCACATGCAAAGTCCTCAGGTGGATAATCTAGGACATCACCCATATAACCATTAGCAGGTCATTCCCAATGCGCTTATGGTATGTATGGAGCTACTACAACTTATAAGATATATCTTTAAGTGTTTGTATTTTGCATCAGCTCAAACGTTATCACAAACGCTGTCTATATGACATGTAATAATCAAGACTTGAACTCGGTTATGTCTTCTTTTTTCTATGGTCCAAAACAATGCCTGCCAGATTTTTGTAGGCGAGGCACTATGTTTTTAGCTTTCCTCATAAGTAGACAATTTGGCCATGCAATGGCAACACTCATATGTATATATGCTATCGTTTTCGTTTATATGGCTTTGCAAAAAAAAGACGTCTTAAATCTTGCCCATTGACATCTCGTGTTGGGGGACCGCGCGCCTTGCGCGCGGGCCAAAAACTAATAGAAATTAAAAATTCGTAAGAATCCTATTTTCAAACTGCACATTAAGTTATTCAATCAGAAATTACAGTTACTATAGTACACCTTACAATTACTTTAAACTTTTGCGTTGTTGAACTCTTCTGGTTGAACTTCATTGGCCCCCCTCCAAAAATTTACCAAGATCCGCCACTGGACTACCTGGGACATAATTTTTGGACAGTCTGACTTCCCCACATCCCAAGGGATTTCCGACGGTGCTGGGCAGCCGGAATGTCGCCGTACAGTTAACGGCGAATTGACGGTCGTTTCCGACCCGACCTTCGATTTGAACCCTTAAGTCGACATTTTGAGAAATAATTGATTTTTGGAGCTGACTCGTATCGACGTTACGGACCGTACCTTTAAGGTACGATGACCAAATGTTTACGGTCATGTTGGACTGATCGTTTTCTTTTTTCGAGGTAGAGATAATTGTGTAGTTGATGTACAATACATGGGTTATATGCAATATATGTCATTTTATAATTACATGTTTGCCTAGTACATTGCCAAATTCAGTAGCCTGACAGTGGCAGACGTAGTTTGATTGTCGACGGGATCAAATTTGGTGGGTTTATTTGGGGGTGTGATAATGTTACACCCAAATAAACCGCCACCGTCACGACGACTAACAGTATTATCACTGATGCACTCGTAATGGCCATTTTCCTCTTTTCGTTTACGGCCATCTTTATACACCGATGTCGAAAATAATGGCAGATTTTAGACAGAGTTAGTTTATTTTATGTGAGATTTTGTGTTAGTTGCAATTGTTGTGAGAAAAATTTGGTTGTTTTATAGTGGGAGCTAGTGGGGCCTCTAATGTAAGTGTGTACGCTAAGTGTTACTAGCAGATCAAATGATCAATATCCAGCTAGACTCCCCATTCAATAATCAAGTGGAACATGGGTACGTACATTGCCATATTTCATATGATGTGGTTGCAATTTGGCACTTTATAATATGAATGTGAATATGAATTGGGTTTTACTCAGTTTAGTAGTAGATTAAGTAATATCATTTACAGAAAATCCATTCATGCGTCTTTCACTAGTTTAATACTACTCCACCTACCTAGCTATCATGTAATTTAATTTCATTTCCTTTTCCAAAATGAGGTTTACCAAGATTAATGTGACATTAGGATTAAATGGTACGACAATCATCTCAAAACTTGTATGTAGTGTAATAGAAGCATGTAGGACACATTGACATTGTTATCGATCTCATAAAACTACGAGAATCTTAACTCATCTTAAATATAGTATGGTCACATGAGCCAAAATCTTAACTCTATCTTAAGTGAAAGTGGGACCCATAGAGTCATAGATAAGCAACCGCGTCTAATACTCGACCAGATTTGGTGAAGTTCATGGAAATTCATGAAATGTAATAAAGGATATTCCGAAGAATTCCGGTTTAGGAATATTATGTGTTTAAGAATACGATATATACTAGAATATGTGTTTAGGAATATATTATGTAATAGGTTACGTAAGGGTCAAGACATGTATTAGTATAAATAGGGTGTTACCCTAAGATCTTTGTAAGCAAGTTATTTACGAATTATATTGAGTTTATGAGATTCCCAAATAGCGTACATCATAATTCTTATATGGTATCAGAGCCTCTTTCCTAGAGGACTCTAAAAGGTGCTTCCAATTGTATGTGTTATAATTCTTATATGGTATCAGAGCCTCTTTCCTAGAGGACTCTAAAAGGTGCTTCCGCTGCCTGCCGGTGGCCTGGGCATGTGATCTATAATGCCTGCCGGCGGGAATTTGGTGTTCGCCGAAGATTTGTTGTTCGTGATCTAATATTTTAGGGTTTTGTTGTTTGATTTTATTTAAGAGTCTTATGTTATTTTCGATTTATCTATGTTTGAATAAAGACCCCCTTCCATTGGTTTATTGCGATATTGAAAATGTTGATGTCGAGGTCAAGTGCATGTGTTGATTGTTCGAGAGATTTGGTTCTGTGAGTTCGTCGTTGCTTTGTGGATGGCTCGATTAAGGTTGTACGTGGGCAAGTAGCAAGTGAGATGTGATTGGAATTCGGCTTGTACGTGTTCAAGGCTGGTTTGGTCATGGTGTTTTGGGTTTAAGTTGTTGGCTAATTAAAGGGGTAAAGTGAGTTAAGTTTGATTGTGTTTGGCTCGTTTTTGGTGTGGTTTTGATCGTCCCGTTGGTTATTGTTTGGGTTTTGGTTGAGAACACTCTTTGAGATTTTAGATTTTATGTGATGATTTTAGGCCGATCAAGGAATGTGGGTGTGCCCTTACCTCTCATATCTGGTAGTTTTAAGATGAAATTGGTAATGACCGTTTCACATTGTAAGACCATGTTGATCGCTTCATGGTATTTCGTTGTCAGTGTTTTATTAGGGAGTGTCCTACCAGTCATGTTTGGTTCTTTTTAGATGAAGCTGATAATGGTCGTTTCATGATTTGTGAGACCATGGTGATTCATGGTTCCCTTGTATCTGGCGTTTAATGGTGAAGTTGATTATGGGCGATTTGTGGTGCTGATCGTGGTAATTTACTGTATTTTTGAGTGTTCTTTGGATGAGTGTGGGTGTACGAGTTACTCGACGACGACGATCAACGTGGCGGATTTGAAGTTTCGAAGATCTCGAAGGAGTTATTTTGTTTTCTTATCGTTTTGACAAACTCATTGTAATTTTAGTCAAATTACCATGAGTTTGAGGGTGGGGGGTAATAAAGGATATTCCGAAGAATTCCGGAGAATTCCGATTTAGGAATATTATGTGTTTAGGAATACGATTTATACTAGAATATGTGTTTAGGAATATATTATGTAATAGGTTACGTAAGGGTCAAGACATGTATTAGTATAAATAGGGTGTTACCCTAAGATCTTTGTAAGCAAGTTATTTACGAATTATATTGAGTTTATGAGATTCCCAAATAGCGTACATCATAATTCTTATATGGTATCAGAGCCTCTTTCCTAGAGGACTCTAAAAGGTGCTTCCAATTGTGTGTGTTATAATTCTTATGAAATGGGCAAATTTCATTTTGTTTCACTTTCAAATTACTCTAATTAGAATTCTTCCCAACTGCCAACTCATAAACTCATGCCCAAAGTGTCCTTAATCGTATGGGTTTAGCGTGTTTAATGTCAGGGCCATTATTTCAAGAGCAAGCCGCAAGAACGCACAATGTTGTGGCCCTCATCAATTTGCATGTAACTTTAAAAGAAAGGACGTGATTAGAAGTAATTAAACCATTTGTCTAATTTGTCACATGTTGACGTAAAATATGTATATTACATTGTTACTCGGAATATGGATAAATATCTAAACTTTACTCTTTAAAATTCTTGTAAGAAAAATTGTCGCAACTTAACAAATTCCGAGAATTTTCGGTTCAAAGTTTAAGAAACGAATTATGTATTGACCACAAATCAGTCTATCATACGTTTGTACTAATCTTAAGAATTAGGTGAAGTTTCATGAAAATTCAAAAGATGGTCAAATTTCAATCGTTGCACTTTCAAAATTACTCTAATTATCATTTCAAAAAAAAGAAATTACTCTAATTAGAAGTCTCTTCAACTCATAACTAATACTCCGTACCCAAAGTGATCTTTCTTTCTGTGCTTTCTAAAATGATGCATTTGGTTTTAGCGTGTTTAATGTTGTGGCCCTCGTCACTTTGCAACCTTTAAAAAGGATGCGATTAGACAAATGTAAACCAATTGTCTAATGTTGACGTAATTATGTCACATAATCAAAGATAGTAAAAATGACTACGACAGCACGACTAGATAATGTTGGGAGTAAGGTGGAGTAGTTATTATGACTATAAAATAATAATACGAAGATAGTAAAGTTGTAGTACGGTATAATAACAAAAATTACGTTGACATGAACCGACTTTCAGTGTGTAAATATCATGTCTTTAGCAATCTTCCAAAAGAATTTTTGTAGCATAAAAACAAAAGAGCTAGTAATGGTCAGCAACTATATTATACCCATCTTAATACGAGAAATTGAGTTTTTTTCTCTTTATTTTTTATGTGAACTTGAGTTTTTAACTCGATACAGATTATGTTACTAACATAATCATTAGATATGTTCGGGACACATATTTTTAGTTACCTTATTTTTCTCTCATTAAGATTTAAAAGTTTACATTCGATTAAAAATTAAAACTAAAAGCACGTGTAATAGATGTTGTTTTGTTACTATTACCTATGATTAAGGTTATTGTCTTTAATGTCCTACCTAAACGAAATTGTGTGCAACCATTGCGCCTAAATTTTCATAACAAACAAACGTGACGAAAAAGAAAGGAGATCGATCGAATTCTGTTACCTAGTTTACCGCCACATTTCCGAAATGCGCAAATCTCAACGGTAACCATTTCTCCACCTTCTTCCCCTCTTTTCTCTCAATTTCCCCCAAATTTCACCTCAAAACTCAGAATTCTCCCTAATTCTTTAATAATCCGTTCAAAAATAAGAATCAAAATCATAAAGATTGCTTAAATCAGAAGCTAAGTAGAAAAAAAGGTGGGGAAAATGGTGATAATGGGAGTGGCGCCAATGGCGACGGAAACCCTAGGAGAGAGAGTGACGCTAATCAAAGAATCGCTTTCGAAGAGTCAAATTATTACAGAGAGTATGGTGACGATTCTCGGATCCTTCGATCATCGCCTCTCGTCGCTCGAAACCGCAATGCGGCCGACTCAGGTGGTTAAAATTTCATTTTCTCTCTCTCTCTCTTTTTTTTTTTCTTGTAATTGTTGAGTTTGATTTGGTATTCTTTGTGATTGATTTTGGAATGTAGATATGGACGCATTCGATAAGGCGAGCGCACGAGAATATTGATAAGACATTGAAGGCGACTGAGCTTGTTTTAGGCCAATTTGATCTTGCTCGCAAGGTGAAAACTTCACTCAATTTGTCTGTCTTTGGTTTCGTGATTTTATAGCTGATTATCGCAATTGTGTCGTGTATTTTGTTGATTATTTGTTTGATTTTAGGGAGAGTAGCATAAGAAGATGTGATAATTGTGTAACTTGGCTCTTATGTATGTTCCTTTATTTTATGTGTCATGTTAAGTGTTGATAATTTGACATGTTAGATTGTAGTGGTTATGTGTGACACAAAGAAAATGCGATTTGTTAATTGTGGTTATAGTTGTCGATATGAAGCAATCTCGTTTTTAGAGGATGTATTTAATTGAGTGAATAACATGGCGAAATTATTATAGGTAGTACTATGAGTAACGCGTTGCTGAGTAATACTAGATAATTCAGCTCCTTGGAACATCACAGTTGTAAATTGGGGTAATGGTGGACTGTGGTGTATTATTACTGATAGATTTTTTTTTTTTTTTTTTTTTTTTGAAAATGAGGACTTGTAGAACTTATGTTGCATCAGGCTTGAGAGAGTAAATTTATCTGCTTTGAGAAAGAATAATATGCTAATTCTCAAGCTAGCGTAATTGAGCATTTGAGCTCCTTGGAACATCAGACCAGACCTTGTGGGATTAAGTTTCGACCCTCTTAATCTCCTAGGATACAATAACTGCGACCCTGTGGGCATGTTGAGTGCTGTATGATACAATAGCTGTTCTCAACCCTGCACCAAATGCACCAAAACAGCGCTTTCTCTTTCAGCGATTATGTAGATAGGCCGGCCACCTCCATCTCTGCATTGAGATCATTGGATTGAAGTTTGCGAATGGGTTGGCCGCTTCTGTCATACTTAGGGAGTTAGGCTCATCACCCCTTGCCCTTTAATTGGTCTCTTCATACTTATATGTATCCTTCTTGAAAGAAGGCGCATTGTACTAGGCATACTTGTAACTAAAGGTCATTAGGTCCTTCATTTGTGAATGGTGAATTGGTGTGCATGAATGGTGAATTTGCTCTTTATGACCTAATTATGCACCTTCAATCTGACGGGAATGCTTCAGGGCTTCTTTGGAAACCGTTGTAATGTACTGGAATTCACCCTGTGGCCTCTTTACGTTAAATACGTCTATGTCAGTCAAAAAGTTTTGTGGCTATAACTTATAATGTTATATTACCCGTTCTTTTTGGAAACAGATGAGGTTGCAAGCTGCACAAACTTTTTTTATTTTTTTATTTTTATTAAGCGTTGTTTGCCAATGGTTGAGTTTGTCTAGGATGTATTTGGATGAGTGAAGAGCATACAGATATTTTAGTTGGTATAGATAATGTGTTGCTGGCCTGCTTGGAAAGAGTAATACTAAATCTCAAGCATAATTGATCTCCGTGGAACATCACAGTTGTGAATTAGGGTAGTGGTGGACTGTGCTGTATCAATATTTCAGATGACAGATAAAAGTTTTGAAATACTGATCTTTGCATCCCTTTTTGTTAACGATCTCTAAGGCAGAATTTCAGGACCCTCAGAAGTTATGTTGCATCAGGCTTGAGAGAGTAGAGTTGTCTGCTATGAAAAGAATAATACTGATTCTCAAGTGTAATTCAGCTATTTAGAACATCAGAGTTCAGAGTTCACACCACATGGCATTAGGTTTTTGTACTCTTAGTCTTAACCTTTCAGGATTGTGGCTGCGATCATGTTGAGTGCTATATGATAGAATATTTATTCTCGACCCAGTCCCAAATACACCAAACCAGTCCTTTCTCGTTCAACATACATGTATTTACCTCATGATAGGCCGTCTCCACCCTTGTGCCTTGCGATCATTAGGTTGATTAAGTACTCTGTTACATACCTGAAGTGTGCACATATAACCCTGGATTGGGTGTCACTCTTAGGATCATGACCCTTAGCCCTTTAATTGGCCTCTTCATACTTTTATGTAATTCTTCATTGTTAAATTCAAAGCAGGTGTCTTGTACTTGGGAAACATGTTAACTTCATTGCCATGTTTCTGATGTATAAACTTATACTCCGTATGATTTAGACCAATTTCCAACAATAATCTTACAAATGATGTACTGAAGTCCTTGCCAACCTTTTATCTTAAACCAAAATGGTGATATTGCTCTTTATCCCTTATTTGTGCACATCCAATCTCACTGGTGTGCTTCAGGTCTTCTTTGGAAACCGTTGCAATAGGCGTTTTGGCCAGTGTCCTAATAAGTCTGGTTAATAGGCCCATTCTTTTTGGAAATGGGTGTGCAGGGTGCAGAAGCTTCTTCTTCTTCTTTTTTTTTTTTTTTTTTTTTTTTTTTTTGAAGTGTGAATCTTTGTTTGTCAATGGGATAGTTGGTTGTTTACTCGAGCTTTTACCATTGGGGTTACATGCAATGAACAGGTTTGTACTTTGTAGTGGAGGCTGGATTGTGATGTTGCTTTATGTATCTGCTTTCAGAAAGAATAATACTCCTAATGCTCAAGCGTGATATAGCCCCTCAGAACATCAGAGTTCAGACCTCGTGGGATTAAGTCTTGATCCTCTTTATCTTTCAAAATTATGGCTGCGATCATGTTGAGTGCTGTATGATACAATGATGATCAGTCCTTTCTCTTTCAACATTATTTTATTGACCTCAAGATAGGCCACCTTCATCCTCCTGTATTGCGATCATTAGATGAAGTACTCTGATACATACTTGAAGAGTGCACATATAGCTCTGGCTTGGCCACTTTTGTCATTCTTAGGATCATGACCCCTTTCCGGTTAATTGGTGTCTTCAGACCTATATTCACCCTTCAATTTTACATTTCAGGCAGGTGCATTTACATTTTAACTGGGCTTAAGTGTCAACTTCAAGCTCAGCTTGATAATTGTCGCGCATGAATGGTGACTTTGGAAACTATTGCAATGCACTGGAACCTGTGGCCTCTTTGGAAACTATTGGAATCCAATCTAATCAGTGGGGCTTCTCCACATTACATGCTTCTGTCAGTGTCTTAACTAGTCCAGTTGGAAAATGTTTTGGTTCTAACTTATAAACTTAGTATACCCCTATTCTTTTTGGAAGAAGATGGGGGGGGGGGGTTGCATGGTGCACATACTCAGCTCTTTTTTTTTTTTTTTTTTTTTTTTTCCAATGGGTTAGTACGTATAGGGGTGCAGGGTGCACATTCAAAATTTTCTTTTACGTTAAGCCTTGTGTTGTCAATGGGATAGTATGCTGTTTGCTTGAGCTGTCGCCATTGGGTCATGGAATTGGAAGGATTATAATGGAAGCAGGATTATGATGTTGTTTATAGTAAATTGAGGTAGTCGAGCCATCTTTGAATTCTTTTGATTTTGACTTGGAATTGCAGGCAGAAGCTAAAATACTGAGAGGGCCACATGAAGATTTAGAAAGTTACCTTGAAGCTATTGATCAGCTGAAAGCTGTCCTCCAATTTTTCAGCGGCAACAAAAGTTATAAGAGTAATGATGGTGCTCTTACTCGCGTCAACAATTTACTTTCAAAGGCCATCTCAAAGCTAGAAGATGAGTTTAAACAAATTCTAATGTCTCAAAGGTATGTTTCTTAAAGTCTCATGGTAATTTTGCAAACAGTAGCAGTTCGGACCAGTTTGAAAGAGTTGGTCGTACCCTTAAACCCATAATACTGTTTCCTTTGACAGAAAAACCTGTTGTTTTTTATGCCCCTGGAAACTTGTTGAAAGATAGCAAGGAAAAATTTATAAAAAAAAGTGTAGAGCGGAATTTTGTGATCAATATCTATTATTTCTTGCTTTGCAGCTATCTTGTTTCATACGACAGTTAATTAGCTTTTGGAAAGCTAGAGAGGATAAGAAGCTCTCTCAAGAAGTAACAATTGCGTCCACTTTAATTTGTTAGTTAGTCGGTCATATTAGTTCTCTCAATTAGCCAGTATTTGATCTTTAACTTATATGACATCCTCGAGATGGTTGCTTATTGGTTGTTGTTGTTGCTCCCTCCTCCTCTGAATTACATTTGATCTGTGAAGTATGAGGATATTGCACTTCATGTTTGTCATGAGCACAATGATTGAATGAAAGTTTTCCTTGTATATTCTTGTTTCAGTAAACCTATCGAACCTGATCGTCTATTTGATTGCCTCCCAAATTCATTACGGCCAAACTCAACAGCGAATCAAGGAGATGGTGCCTCGAATGCTTCCACTGAACAAAATGATAAAAGCGCAGAAAATACAGCTTATAAACCTCTGAATCTTGTTCCACCCCGTGTGCTACCATTGCTTAATGACCTGGCCAACCAAATGATTCAAGCTGGTTACCAACAGCAAGTGCTTAGTATTTTCAGGTATTGACTTTGATTCCCTAGTTATAGTTCATTTAACAGAACTGCCAACTGCGTCTTTGTGAGATTGTGAGACTCACAAGTCCCTTGGGAGACTTGCTGATTTGAAGTTTCCCTGTTGCGTATAGAAGAGGGCAGTATTTTCTGGAGCAAATTCAATTCAATTGAACAAAAAAAAAAAAAAAAAAAGATAAAACATTATGTAGTTTGTGATTAATGGTATTGTCTGTGTATGTGGTAAATGCCTATTTCTGATATGTGTTAACAAAGATTGCATTCTAATATGCTATAACCGTTAATGGTAGAAGGTTAATTTGCTTTGCCTTCTGCAGAGTGTAGGATAAATAACCGAGGAATTGTGGTTTATGTACTAATGTGCATAAGGAAGAATAGGGGGACAAAAAATCAATTTTCGCAGACTTGATGAATATTCTGCGATTTTTCCTCTCAGTTTTGGACTTAAGGGAAGCTTCTGAAAAAGAACTTTGATAAGAAGGGAGTGTTGTTCCCATATACTCCATATTGATAGGTGGGAATGTAGATTTGCACAGAGCTGGGAGTTATTTTGTTATATCTGAACTGCGATTGAAATTCCCTGGCTTTTGGAGACAGTGGTTTCATGGAATATCTTCCCTAGCTTTTATGATCATGAAAATAGTAATTGGTATAATGGTATATGAGCTAAAATTTTGTTTCATGTTTATGAACACTTAGGGAAACACGTTCATCTGTCATGGAAATTACACTAAGGAAACTTGGCGTTGAAAGACTTACCAAGGATGACGTGCAGAAGATGCAGTGGGAGGCTCTGGAAGCAAAGATTGGCAATTGGATCCATTATATGCGTATAGCTGTATGAACTTTATCATCTACAATTACTTAGGCATTTTCCTGTCATGTTTTTGATGTTGACATGAATAAAATGCAGGTTAAACTGCTCTTTTCTGGGGAGAAAAGAGTTTGTGATGAAGTATTCAAAAACATTGAAACTATCCGAGTATTATGTTTTGCAGAAGTAACCTCAAGTTGTGTCTCTGCACTTCTGAGCTTTGGTGACGCAATTGCTAGAAGTAAGAGATCACCAGAAAAATTATTTGTTCTCTTGGACATGTATGAGATTATGAGAGAACTGCAGCCTGAGGTAAGTGTAACCAGACTATTCTTATCTGTTCGTCTCTTTTCAGAATATTATATACATCTGTAAACCTGCAAAGCCTTGTTTTGTTCTAATTTTTTCTTCAGACTATAATTTTATATCATCCAAACGTACTACCGTTAAGATTTCAGTTGTTGCTGATATTCTAAACTCAGTTACATGGAATTAGATTTTCTAGCTTCTCTTGGACCTTGTACCTTAGGTCATATCTTTGTCTGCAGTGCATGTTTGAGTGGTACAATTAGTGTTTCTCTAGCTTTTGGTATCATCCTGTAATTCAGTCATGCTAAGTTGGTTTAGAAGGCGCTCTGAAAGAGATTTACTTTTCTGAAAACTCAATACATATTTTGAGATATGCTATTTCTCCTTTCTGCATAACGTCAGTTCTATCTTCTACATAAGCTGTAACACTAGTAAATGTATTTTTTCTTTCTAATCCTTCTGTTATTAGTTATTGTAATTATTCAGCTGGATAAAGTTCAACATATATGCTTGTCATGGACAGATAGAAACTATTTTTGAGGGTAAACCTTGCACTGAAATGCGAGAATCAGCAGCAAACTTGACAAAGCGCCTAGCTCAGACTGCCCAAGAAACATTTGGTGATTTTGAAGAAGCAGTTGAGAAAGATGCCACAAAAACCGCTGTCATGGATGGAACAGTTCATCCTTTAACAAGCTATGTGATCAACTATGTGAAGTTTCTGTTTGAGTAAGTCAAGTGCTTCTACCTTACTGTAGCATTTGCTTGTGTTTTACTGATCATAATTTGTTTGGTTAAATACATTAACCTGCCTGGTCTAATATTTGAACAGCTACCAGTCTACTCTGAAGCAACTTTTCCAGGAATTTAGTGGAGAAAATCCAGAATCCCAGTTGTCTGCAGTCACAGCGCGCATCATGCAGGCACTACAGAATAATCTGGACGGGAAAGCTAAGCAGTATAAAGATACTGCGTTGACTCAGCTGTTTCTTATGAACAACATTCACTATATTGTTCGATCAGTTCGGAGGTCTGATATTACTTCTGTCATAGCCATCTTTTGAAATGAAACAAACATCTCATTCCTTCTTTTCTTCTGCCTTAAACACCTTTGATCAGCTTTGTATCCTTTATTCATTTGATCATAGGTCAGAAGCAAAAGACTTATTGGGAGATGATTGGGTTCAACGACATCGGAGGATTGTCCAACAGCATGCTAACCAGTACAAGAGGGTTTCTTGGTCTAAGGTATTGTTTCGCTTGTTACTAAATCAGATTTTTTTTTTTTTTTTTTTTTTTTTTTTTTTTTTTTTTTTTTTTTTTGAGGCCAATGAACTGAGAACCTCCTGTGCGAAAAATCAAAGAGCCAAGATTCTGAACATCTTACGCTACATCTGTGGGTGATACTTATGCTGACTGACGTATAGGTTTATTTCAGGGGTTGCAAGTCCTGTTGTTTGTCTTTCCAATTCTTTTGATGATGTCTTTTTCGTCCTCTAAAGTGAATATCTAAACATATCAGTAGAAGCTAGTACCATCGTAGATAAGCTGTTCTGATTAGAGTCTTCCAAAGATAATGAAGTTCGCGGTGTTTCTCTGTCACTCTCACTATTGCTATTCCATCTGAACTTCTCTTTTTCCTGTTCGTTTGCAGATCCTGCAATTCCTCACTGTACAACCTGCTGAATCTTCTGGCGGTAAATCTAATCCAGATGCCACTCCTTCACTTTCAAGGGCAATGGTATAAGAAAGATACAAAAACTTCAATTTGCAATTCGAGGAACTTCATCAAAGACAGTCTCAGTGGACTGTTCCTGACAGTGAGCTCCGAGAGTCTTTGAGGCTG
>JBBYHQ010000001.1:23218029-23229434 GCA_038382645.1 Spergularia azorica
GTCTAAATGAGACAAATTAACCACATTACAATCCCAATTATTAAAAGATTGATTTTGAAATAGAACATCAATTTGAAGTATTATGTGATATAATATTGAAAGATCCGATAATAATTCGATCATAATTGAGGAAACCTTAAATGACCAATTTTGATTTAACTTATCCATGAAGTGTCCGAATATGACAAACCCCATCATGACCTAACCAGATTGCCTATTATCATTCTGAATTTAGTCCAAGTTTCAAAATGAATTGACATGATTCGTAAAAGACTGCGACTTAGCTTGACCCATTTTTAATGTAAGCTTATCGCAACACATATTTTACTTTTCACTGATAATTGATCCAAAAACATTAAACCTTGAAGCGAATCATATTCTAAGATTCATGTAACCATAATCGATGTATGATGTGTGCATGCATTTTAGTAAAATCACAGTTTCATAGTCTAATGCAAAATTAAGAATATCAATTACCAAAGCTATCAAACTACATTATATATAGTCTTCTAGTACAATACAACCATATAAAAAATTGCGATATATAATTTGGAGGTAACAATAATTTGAGAGTACAAACACAAACACTTATATAAAGACTAACAACTATTAATACATAAAACTATTAAAAGATTCTAACATTCCTCTAAATTGTTGTATGAGAAAACAATTTATACGTACTCCACTATGTTAATATCTAATTCTTTAGCCTAACTCTGCTCTCTCTTTCAACGTGTTGAAATGTTTTCAACATTGGAGAAGGCAGCTCAAAAGACTATATTCACTAAAATTAATTTGGGAATGACACATAGGCTGATAATGTGGAATTAAACTAAAAGAATTCGCTCTTAGCATGACACGTGGCTTTTGGAAACTTTTTTGTTAGCCTATTAATATTATTATATAGATTTAGGTATACAAGGCATGAGATAATAAACTATACTGAGTATGTATGTATTTATTGAGGGGGTGAGCAACAAATCGATCTTTGTGATTATGCGAGTTACGAGTCTTGCAACTAGCTCCCTACGCCACTAGTGTGGATTCGATTTGATAACATTTGGAGGTTAATTAGCAAATTAGACTTACACAGTTAATTTTAACAAGGGATTATTTCTTATAGAGCTATTAATAAATTAAGATTATTGTATGTATCTTCTTTACCTGCACCTTGATTGTGTCCGATTCTTAGTGGCAACTTGGGAAGATGCTTTTATATGCATGTCAACTATTTTATATGCACAACAAGGAACAAGTTTCCGATCGTCTTTTTAGTTTTTATATGATTGTGACTTCAGAAGTGGACGTTGATTAATCAACTATCGATCTGGGGTTGACTCTTTCTTTGTGACACATATGTATCCCATTTGTTATTGTAGACTAAAACTTATCACTGAAATTTAATGTCACCAATAGTCCAGAAATTCGGATTTTGACCAAATTAATCGATAAAGTATGAAACGATAAGCTTGTGTATGTCACAGTGATACTCATTAGACGACCTTCACATCTAATAAAAACCGATTTGTATGACAAATATCGACACATAAATAATCACATTTATTTGGTAATAAATTAATTATAAAAAATTACGAAACTATGAATTTTTTTGCAATCAATCAAGACTGAAGTCCGTCATTTTCTGACAATCGGCACTTCGGCAGCGTAGAAACGTCGAACTTGGGGAGTTGTTTTCATTCAACGGAAGTTTCTACAAATTGGATAGCAGGCTTTGGGCGGTGGACTAAGAAAATACTGGGCCGGGCCACAGTAGTTAAGGCTTGCGAGGTTGGCCACCCAACATAAGTTAGCCAATAATATGTTGGATGCCAAAGAATTAAAGTTTTTTCTGGACTTTGATTCATTGGAGCAGCTAACGGTCTAACGTTGCGGGATGGATACGAGGATTTAGGTAACTCTGCTTGGATGGGGATATGATGATTTAATAAAGTTTATTAGATACATTTTTAGTAGCTTTACTTTATAATATATTATACTTCACTAGTCTTAGCAAATGTAGGCTTGATGGTGTATTGTTCAATCTTCACCCACACACCATTTCAAAGACTCAACGCTTACTAGTTCTTGAAAATGCCTATGGACAAGCTCATGCAATGTTATATTTTTTTATTAAGGACTCCTTCTAAATATGTCTTCAATAATACCAAGTCCCTTAAAATCCAAACTCATTGATTGAATTAAGAATGATGACCATTGCTTGGCCAATTCATCCAAAATTCCAAATTCGTAATCATTATTCACACTATGTCCACATTGCTACACACTTATGATTGTCCCCTCCATTTAATTGATGTGTAAATCACTTCTACATTGCATTTTCACATCGTCAGTACTTCGTGAAAAGAAGTGATATAAAATTTGACGTTTTCACATATTTGTCGTATATGACCATCATATCGGGTTTAGCTTCTAGGTGTACAGTCTACGTACCGCTAAAAGCTAAATCATACTTGTCCAACAAATGGCATGGGCTAAAAAGTCACTACCGAACCCATCCGACACTCTAGCTGCTCGAGAACAAATCCTCTACCAAAAAAGTAGGCAAAAAACAGAGGATCTGCCCACAATTTCACATTAAAGACGAGCAAGAAATATAGCCGTTACGCAAACGAAAAAATCATCATAAAAAGCAACACCAAGTGGCATTTTTCATTAATTAATATATTTACATAAAAAAACAGTAAAAATCAAACTCAAGTAACGGTCATAACATTGACCAAGTCCAGGTAAAAAAAGTCAATCCTGGCCTACTTATTTTAATCCCCTAATACAATCAACTAATCACTCTGATTAATCAATCAAATAATCCCATCATAATTCTAATTCATACCAAGAACAAAAGAACAAATTGAACACAGATACATAAAATCAACCAAACTAGGAAGTACCGAGTAATCCGTATACGTAATAAATCACAAGGGTGTTACTAAATATCGCCCAGAAGACGCTAATAATAATAGCGGCAACTAGTATCCTCAAACTTATGGGTAGTAGTTTTCCCTTCCAAAGGAACTTTAAGATCACACTTCACTTTAGGCTTCCAAGTTCCAGTCTTGAACAAACCAACCTTAAATCTAACTTTCAAGTGAAGCTTCACCTCAATCTCGTAAACCCCATCATCAGTTTGCTGTAAATAATCCGATTTATCACCGTCTCCAAGAACAACAATGTTCTGACCCTTAAATTCCACCGGTCCAAACGTCGTTGTATTCTTATGACTCTGGTAGAACGTGTTCGCTTCCACGGTTTTCAGCCTCTGTCCGCCGTAGATTGCGTCGGCTTGGATATAGTCGTAGTAAACCCCAACACGACCGTTCGGGTTGCGTACGCTGAAATTTACAGCGAGGTCGTAGTTGAGGTTGTTGGTGTTGCCGGGGGTGAAGTTGAAGGTGGTGAGGGTGGCGTCGGTGGCGTGGAATTTTAGGGCGTGGGGTCGGATGATGAGCCATAGGACAAGAATGATCAAGCCAATTACTATTAGGATTGAGAATATGACCTTGAATACGCAACCTAAGAGGCAACACCCGCAGTCGCAGAGGCAATCGAGGAGGCAACACCCGCATCCTCGCCCACCTCGCTTCCCGGGGAGGTTGAGGTGGGGGGATCGAGGGGCCGTAGTAGGCCCCATTGAGCTCCGGCTGTCTTTGGTATGACATAGTGGAGTCTTTGTAAAGTTACGGATTATTCTAGTTAAATTTTCCTATTTGTCTCGAGTTTTTGTGGTTTTTGAAATGAGAGGAATGGGAATATGTGGATATTGTGATTGGTATGTGGGGGTGTTGTGGGTATTTATATGGGTGAGAATTGTGATGTGAGGAGATGGGAAATTTCTAAAGGAGCCGTCAAAGAGAAGCTTTTTGGTTTTGAAAAATTGGTAACGGAAGGGATTTGGGTCGTCTAAGGAAACGAAAACGCGGTAATAAATAAAAAATGATAAAAGTGTGTGACCTTTTAGTGGTGTTTTGGACGCGTTGTTGTCGAACTTCATTATTGTGATGGCCCGTTTTGGTTTTGGTTCGGCCCACTTTTATGATTCTTCTTCGAAAAGTTATGATCCATTTACGTCTACGGCAATTCCATCTTTGTATCCGATTCGATGCAAGTATATACTCCCTCTGTGTTTCATTGGGTTATTTACATTTTGTTTTAAAAAAAAAGAAAGAGGATATATGGAATCAGAGTTGATTCACGTCTGAAGTTTTGAGCTTATGGTAGTTGTTTTTCTTAGGTCAGGTGCTACGTGTGGTATCAGAGCCACAATTTAAAGAGACCTGTGGTGGCAAGTGGTCTGGCGTTTGTGGCCATCCTCCCTCGGTAACACCTCGTGACTGTGTGTTGGGCTTTGGTTGAGGGGAGGATTGTTGGGGTGTCAACCCAAGTCACACGTTGAAGAAATAAGGACCAGAATCCTTGTATATAAGTTCCACCTTCACGTTATATAGTATGAACCCTTTTGGGTTGAAAAGATACCCATATTTGAAAAACCATGGGGGCTTATAATCGGGCCCAAAGTGAACAATATCATACTAATTGTGGAGCGGTGGTTTGACGGTCCACAACAAAGTTGACCTTGTTTTGGACGTACATGCTGCCTTCTTACTACACGATGACGGGTCCGAATTTTGTTTGGCAATACAGCCAATCCCGAATCCTGGACCTTGTATTTTTGGGCCGGATGAGCCGGCGTTTGATGATGATGATGATGATGATGATTGTTGATGTTGAATAGCGGTGGTAGTTCATGCGTGGGTGATGAAGACAATGAGATGGATGAGGAAGAGAGAGAGACATTTTCCTAAGTAAAAGTTTCTTGTCATTTTGTGCTATTGGCACTGTACAATTGATAGCTGCCCGAGATTTTTCGCTTCGCTATTATCCTTTGTTAATATTGTGAGGAGAATCCTTAGGGTCTGATATCATTATATCAAAATTACATTTAAAATTAACCATTTGTTCCATCATGAACTTGCCTTTCAAATAAGGTTTATAACTTGTGGCGGATTGTCTTTCATGAGAATTAATAATGTTGCTTAATAATCTCATTTATCCATGATGGGCTGATCATAGAAATTGTGGTTAAATTAAACAACAATGATGTTCATGTAAATAATGATAATGTGACAATGCACATTGACAACTCTTCAACTAAGTTTTGACAATTTATTGTTGAAGTTGAATCTACGCTCAACTCTTAATTGGCGTGTTCATCTTACCAAAATTTTCGACAACAACCCAATCTAAAACGCGTTCAGTCACTTAACCAAAACAAAATGGACCATTTTATATAAAGGGTATAATGAATTAATGATTTATCACCATTACCTTAACCTACAAATATTTTCACAAAGAAAGGAGGCCTCTAAAAGAGCACAAAACTACCAATTTTCTTTTGGAGTAAGGCTATTTGTTTTTTTGGTACAAAGGAGCAGCTAATGCTGCGGGGGTGGGGGTATGAGGATTTGAACCCGGGACAATCACAAGGCAGGTTGGGTTCCTAACCACTAGGCCAACCTTGATCCTCGGAGTAAGACTATTTGTATATGTGATATACATCACTAAACATATATGAGGGGTAGTATGAGTATCTTTTATATTTATATGTGGTGAGATTGAAGAAGGAGAATTGGAATATGGTGGGACATATGAATAAAAAAATTAGGAATATACATTTCTATAAAGATATTCTCTTTCTTTTGTAACAATACATGCATGCTACATACTCCATACATTATAGCTGTCCCTATCAAATTATCCCTCACACACTATTTTAACTAGTTTTTATACCCGTGCAAATGCACGAGAATTACAAATGTTTATATTAAATATTTTTGTGGCATATTACTTAAAAGATATTAAATAAAAGTATTGTAATATTGACAAATATAAAGAAATTTAAAACATAGCATTGACAAACATAAATTTAAAATTTGTAAAGATAATTTATAGATGTTGATAGAAAAGAACACCAAAATTTATAGATATAAGAATTTAAGACCAATGATAATGATTTCGTGTTTTCCGTGTGATCAAATATGTTTAAAAAGCAAGCATCATATAAGATATCCTCGCTACCAACTTATTTCGTTTCGAATCTCCTATTGAACGCATAAACCAACAATCGACTTTTAAACTTGACAATAGTTCGTAAACCCACTTTCCTTACCAACACCCAATCACCCGTCAACATGCTACCCGACACTGTAACAGTCTGATCCATCATACGTCGCAACACTACCCAATAAGATTAAATGTCACCCCTTAAGTTCGTAAATTCTCGCTTGGGTTTTAAAAGGTGAAAAGCTTGTTGGTAATGTATAGTAGAAACCTATCATAAACATATCATAATAGAAGCCTTAGTGTCCCAACTTAAGACAAACCAATTGCATAAACCACTTTCCATAATCTTGGAGTGTTACAAACACCTTCTCCCCTTATGTCACATGTTCTAGCCGACCCTCAACCCCAGTCGATGCTTACTTAGCCCCTTAACCAACACTCTTCACTTGTCATATTTTTTGAACGACACTGCCACACATGAACTCATTTGAGACTCCACTCCAAGTGAATTCCTCTACTGGACCCCCACCCGGTCAATTCCTATGCACCGTCCTCTTCACCCGTGTCGATTTGTATACTCGACCCTCTATAACACACATATTCTCGACTCCTCCACTTGCTCTGATCTGCCTCAACGACATATGAGGCTCTGCCCCACATGAACTCCTATACTCGACCTCCAACTCGGTCATTTCTTTTACTCCCAGTCCCCTTTACCTATGTCGGTTCTTATTCTCGACCCCTTATAACACACATGTTATCGACTCCTCCACTTGGCACCCCTCATCTCCCTATGCAACATATGAGGCTCCGCCCCACATGAACTCCTTTACTCGACCTCCAACTCAATTCATGTAACATGTTCTCATCACCCGTGTCGATTCTTATGCTGGACCCTTTTTCACACACATTCTCGACTCCTCTAGTTACCACCCCTGATCTTCCTACGCGAAGAACCCACCATTCTCCGAAAAAATTACATCTTACTTTCGGAGTATATGGAATATTTTAAACTCTTCTAATAATATAATTGGCGAGTAATCAATATACTTTGATAACCAATGACATTTATTTTTGTGCATCAACTTATAAGTCAATAAGCATATATTTAGTACCGGGTTACCATGCAAAAGTGATAGAGCGATCTAACTGTACATGTAGTCATGTACCGAATCTTCGTTTAAAATTGCTGAAATACCTAGGGTTTTAAATATGTGGTTCTTTTCATTTTTAATATTTAGTATGTAGAAAAATCGTATCAACATATATTCTTGTTCATATCTTCATATTGAATTGATGAATTGATTTATGTAAATGTAAATAAAAATTAGTTTATAAATTCTTCCGCTTTTTAAGATTTCTAAATTTGTTTCAATAATTAACGAATCATTATACGAAGGAAATTAATTTTGGGCATTAATTCATCTAGATCAAATAGCTAACAAAATACTCCCTTTTATTTTCTCTCTCCTCCCTTACCCACCACCACGACGCACCACCCATTTGACACCCGTCTAAGATGTTGTCGCCGCCTTCACCAGCCACCACCTAAGACATCATCGCTGCCACCACCAGGTGCGTAGAACACTAGCGGATCTAAGTTGGCTCACGACCTCCCCGTCTCCACCTCCTATATGCCAATGCCCCTCACTTTTGTTCTCCCTTTCTCCCCATTTCTCACAACGATTACCCTCCCTACCAGTCTCCTTGCCTCTCTCGCCACGTTCTCGGCCCCTTCCTAAAGCGTCGCCGTCAGAAACAACCAAAAAATGCCGTCTATAATGAGTTTTTCGTTTCTCTTCGTGTTGCATAGAGGTGGCTTAAATGGCGGTGTTGTGGGCCTATTGTTGGTGGTGGTCGTGGGAGGTGGCCACATCTGGTGGTGTGAGCTGATCGTTGGTTGGTGGTGGTTGGTGCTAGTGTGTGGAGGTGAGGTGGTGGTGGACGTGGGTGGTTAGGGTTGAAGGGAGATGAGAGAGAAAATGTATTTTGTTTTTATTTTTTTTCCTCTATTTTTTTGAAACATTAACAATCTTTTAATGAACATCAAACATTGATGAACATGTACTTTACAATTGACGAACATTGACTAATATTGATGAACATGTGATTTAATTAAATAAATATTGAATTTTATCGTTGTACATTGATTGATCAACATTAAGAATTTGATGAACATTGAATTTAATTGATGAACATTAGTTTTTTTGATGAACTTGTAGTTTAATATAATGAATGCAAACGAAAGATTTAAAATAAAAGATTTGCTCATCTACATTTATTTGAACTGGGTCTTTTCTTTTTATAGAATGAGTTGTAAATATATGAATAGTTAGCACATTGGTAATATAATGATTATGTAAGTGAGAGGTCAATGGTTCAGATCCTAGCTCACCCATTTTTGGTTGATTTACCAATGAGCATTGCAAACGTGTTAAATGATTGATGACATGTTGCTGACTTGTCAGTTGTACGCGGAAGCTCGTCACGTCAGCTTTTCATGCACGCAATTATTAAAAGTAATAGATTAACTTGATAGTTGGACCAAACCCCTTCACAACTTCATCATATATAAGAATAAGATTACCTTCATTTTCTTCATCACAATATAACCATCATTTTCTTCATTAATTCATCAATTAAAGCACCCACCTCACATAGGTTTTCTTCATACAATTTACCCCCACCCTTCTGTTTTTCTTTGGAAAATTCCCCTGTTTTCCCTCTGCTTTGTTTGAAAAGGGGTTAAAAACTTCATACATTGTAAAACCAAGGATTCTTCTTCACACTACTACTCTTTATCCTCCTCCAAAGAACCCACTACACAACTTCTTCCTCTTTAACACAATGGCGATGACGAAGAAACAAAGCCTTGGTTTATCAAAACAAAACGCGTTCATTCACTTAACGAAAACAAAATGAACCATTTTTTATACGAGTATAAAGGATATAATGCTTTATCATCCTTTACCTTAACCTACAAATATGCAATTATAAAGCGATATATATATTGCACATAAACTACACATATGTTCCACATCAACTAATTTACTAATCGAATAAACAAACTACACATGATTTTAGGCCCCCTTATTATTACGGTGGACATTTCTTAGCTATGATGTTCTCAAATTAAATTTATTAGTCGTGCTTTTTCAGCCGGAACGATCCTGTGGCTACCGTAAAACACAGCTGCTGTCATATTACCGTCAGCTGGTGCCCTAACCTTAATTTCGAACGCGTATTGGAGCTCATTACTTCCGATTTGGAGTTTGTACACGTCTGCAACAAGAAGTGTGACTGTTAAGTTAGGGTAATTGGGTGGAATTGGTGTTTGGGGTGAATTTTTTGGGCTGGGTTTGGCAGAATGTCGTATTAGCGCAAAAATACTGCTAATGAGCAGAGAAAGTGCGCAAAATATGAGAAAAACCGCCAGGAGTGTTTGAGAGTTTTTTTTTTTTCAGTTGTGGCCATTTTATTTTTTCAGGAGGTTGTACAATATTAACTGAAGAAGCTGAATTATATTTCCTACATTCATGATCTGATTGAACTTTATATTGATACAGTAGCAGATGAATGCCACTGTAAACTAGCACAGACGACAGCAATGGTGAAGACGGGAGCCAAGCTCAACCGAGAGGATTGCAGAAGAAGATACAAAGAAGATAGAATGAAGAAGAAGATAGATTAGGGAGCAAGCTCTACCTAGAAGAAGAGAGGAAATTGAGAGAAGAGGGAGAAGAACACAGAGAATTTGGGGAAGATTTCTGATTTTTATTAATTGATTGGTTGAATTGAATTAAGGGAATACAAAGGGTATTTATACCCAAATTGGACTAACAATCTAAACCTAACAATCCTAACTAACTCTCAACTAACTTTTTATCACCATAACATATATTGGACGCGGTTACTTAATCATCTATGATGAGTCACATCACATGTAGGAATTTCATAGTAGTTTCACACTTGAGCTAAGACTTTGCTCATTGTGACCATACTATATTTAACAATTAACATCAACAAAAATAGTCTCGTTTAATTTCATATAGAATTTGTTGAGCAGAGAAGATGATGAAAAATTATCATAAACTTGGTTTTTTTGTTTATCGTTCTCGTCTTATATATGAGATCCCCAACAACGTCAATACATCATACATGCTTCTATTACACTACATTACCACAAGTTATGATGAGACGATTTTGATTTTGTACGGGTCATTTACCAAAACGAGCATTGAGATAAAAGTATTTACTAAAATGACTATGCCTTCAAACTATTTACCAGAATGACAAATTTTTTATCATTTATTATGCTTTAATTAATAACCCATAATTAAAATAAAAAAAAATTAATAACTCATAATTAAAAAAAAAAAACAAAGTTAATTAAAAGTTAAAAGCCCAATTTTCTCTCCCCGACTCTCCTTAATTCCCTCTCAATAACCCCCACACGGCCACACACCCACCGAACCACCACAACAACACTCTGTCCCGACACACCTCACCCACATCACCACCTCCGGCCGGACGTCACTTTCCGACCCCCTTTGGTTCTTTGTCCATTTTCCTCTCTTCTCCACAAATGGGTGAGGGAGGGAGAACAGACAGACGAAAATTAAAGGAGGAAGGGTGGTTGAGGTAGTGGCGGAGGGGATGTCCGTCCGGTGGCGGTGGCTGCTGGCGGGGCAGTCTCGGTGTTGGGGACGGAAAGAGTAAGGGGTTGAGTTTGGGTTGGAATATTGTTGGATGTCAATTAATTTATTCATGTTTTTTTTTTTGTTTTGTTTTTATAAAGAGGAAATGCACTCTAAAAATGTAGTAATTCTGCAATAGCTACGAGACTTTGGTAGCCATTATAGAGGGATCAATATTGTCCGTTGATTTCGATTAAATAGATCCTAGCCTTTAATTAGGATTGACCTTAAAAATTAAAAAAAAAAAATACATCCCCTTCGTTTTCTCTCTCCTCCCCCTTCCCCCTCCACTCGTGTCACCCTTGCTCCCACCGTCGGCCGCCCCCTACTTGCACTAATACCAGCGCCTCTCCAGCCAGCCCGACAGTCAGATCACTCGGATTCCGGCAGCCGTGGCCCCCGTTCCGCGACGGCGCCTTTATCTTCTCTTCCCCTCTTTTTCCTCTCTTTTGTTTCTCTCTCCTACCACGTCCTCTCCTTCCAGAGGCATTGGCCTGCTCTGACGGCCGCAGGGGATAAGGAATGCGGTGGAGGCAAAAGCGCGGTGGGGGGACGGCGGAGCTGCTATTAGCCGAAAATGAGAGGAAAAAGATGGAGGGAAATTAGAGAGAGAAAGATAGACTCGTGGGG
>JBBYHQ010000001.1:23250355-23289530 GCA_038382645.1 Spergularia azorica
TTAAGAATTTCTTTGATGAAAACTACATTTTCATGCCTTTTAGAAGTGCAACTGATTGTGATTAGCTTGTTGTAGTTAATGTTACAACTTTCCGTTTCTTGTTGTTTTGTTTGTAACGTGGATTTACCTTTCTTTTATCAACGTCTATTTTTCAAAAAAAAAAAAGAACACCGTACACTTACTATCGTAGTAACTAAGGTACACATGGATCCAAATAGAAGGACTTGAAGCTATTCACGGCTAATTAATGACCATGGTTCAAACCTCGTCTACTAATCGTAGAAGCAGCTGACTGGACCACCCACCAAGCTCCCCCTCACGGTGCCATTGCCGGTCCGCGAAAGCCCAACGCCGAGACCAGGACAATAATAATTTAATTGCCATGTAAAATTTATTGTGATCACAACCATCCTAAGCTAGAAGCTTTGATCGGCCAAATACAAGAAATTAGGCAAAAAGTTTGTGATCACATCATGTTCACTCATGTTCACATCCGTCTGTGTGTCCAAGCTGATGTACACTTGCTCCTTGGCATCATATACACAAAGTCGAGGACCTATTCTGAGCAAAAACTTGCCATTCTCAAGGACATTGATCACATTTAACTTTGGCAGGCTGCCACCAACTTTGCGTAATTCTAGGGTCACCAATCGTGTCCAAGACTCTTTCACTCCGTACTCCTTCATCACCCAAATGTCGACCACGCAAGGGTCCAATTTAAGCCAGTAGTAGCCCTTGTCTATTACACAAATCGATCCACCCAATGCACTGAGCTGCGCATAGACGCGATTGTAGGGTAAAGGAACTAAATCGAATTCCTCCTCGTCCACGTGGAAGCGAAGCAACTTGGAGCGTTTTGCTGTTAGCCAATGTATAACCCCATTTAAAGGTAAAGGGTTTCCTGAATTGAAAATCAAATTTAAGAACTCGTCACAAGTTAGGCCATTCTTTTTAGAACAAACTGAACAACTTCTCCAACAATTTTTTTTGGCATTGCTAAGGTCTACGGTGAGGACCTTGACTGAATTATGACTCCTATCGAAATTCAAGTCCACCACCTTGTATAGCCGTGTGTTTGGGCTATAACCTAACCATACATTTCATGATTACCTTTGGAATGGGGAAGCTTCACACTGCTCCTCGTGATCAGATTTACGAGGTGCAATGACTTCTTATATAGGAGATTATCGATAATCTCGAAGTGAGTCGTGCTGAGTAGAAGTAGGCCGTTGCAGCAACCCACGATATGAGATTCAGATACACTCGATTTTGATGAATATTCGTGTTCACGAATCGATTTCGTAAAGTCGAGTTTGGTAGAGATGATCTGATGATCACCATGGTGATACTCAATAATTTGGTATTGCTTGTACGTATCAGTTGTTGGATTATATTTGGAGGTGGCCACGAACAATGTGGATCGTCGGGGAGACTTGTACATGCGTTCGAACTCTGGACGCTGCATGATGCTAGGAAACACAAGGCGAAGTTTCATGATGGAAAGCCAAGGCAACCTTGAGAATATTTCCATAATAATTTCTTGTGGTAGATACTTACTCATATCATATTTTGTCATCATCGACCTCGTCTTCATTATGTGAGCCCTTTTCTTCATAGTTTCATGATCATACAATTCCGTTCTCTTTTTGCATTCTTTGAATGCCATGGAGCTGGAGCTAAGTCGCTTGAAATATGTGTTGATGATCACAGAATACTTCTTCGACGTATATATATATATATATATATATAGCTCTAGGCCCAGGTCAGACATTCTTAATTAAAGAGGATTATGGAAGTATTCCTATATTGTAGTAGGAATATGATCACGGGATATTAGATTTAGGGTAATGAATGATAGTTGTTGTCGTGTTATTATTGATAAGGGGTGAACCCCTATTTATATCGTTACATAACTTGGCCGTTAAGCCGGAGATATTCTTTATAATACTATTCCTACCATAAATCTAATATTCCGTGATCATATTCCTACTACAATATAGGAATACTTCCATAATCCTCTAACATTAATTCTTTCCTAATCGTAATTAGCGATAGAGAGGAAATTTCATCATGCATATATGGATATTATTATTCCGGTCGTTCGTTACACCAATAACAATTTTTGGAAAGACCGAGGATTGGCCTGGGTTGTACGCCTGTACCTACTAAAGTCTCAATAACTTTAAATTTACATGCATATGAGCCAATAATATATACCCCGTAGTTATCTTTGCGTTCCATGTGAGTCACCCTAGAAGTTTCGATCAGTCAAATACAAGAAACTAGGCACAAAGTTTGTGAATACGTCGTCGTTCAATTCATACTTAGCATTGCACATTTAACCTCCTCGTTGTACCACTTTCGCTCTCTGCTGTAATCATAGAGACGAAGTAGAGCACCTTCTCTGAGCAACACCTTGTTGTCATCCTCATTGACACTTATCAGATGCAACCTCGGCTTGTTGCGGCAACTGTAGCCGCCAAGGTTGTTGTACTTGTACGAGGTTATTATGGTCCTCAATCGACTCCAAGACGAGTCTTTCACTCCGTACTCCTTCATCACCCAGACGGTAACCATGTAAAACCCTGATTTAGTATAGCTACCTTTTAATACACAAATCGATCCACCTAATGCACTTAGCTGGCCAGAGACGCCGTAGCCGTGCTCTGGCAAAGGAACTAAATCAAATTCCTCCTCGTCAACGTGGAAACGAAGCAACTTGGCTCTTTTTGTTGTTAGCCAATGTATAGCCCCGTTTAAAGGCAAAGGATTTCCTAAATCTGGAACCAATCTTAAGAACTCGTCACAAGTTAGGCCATTCTTTTTAGAAGTAACTGAACAACTTCTCCAACAATAATTAGTCTCGGCATTGTTAAGGTCTACGGTGAGGACCTTAACAGAATTACAATTCGTATCGAAAATCAAGTCCACCACCTTGTATAGCCGCGTGTTGGAGCTATAACCTAAGCCATACTTTCGATAATAATGTTTGAAATAATGGGGAAGCTTTACACTGCTCCTCGTAATGGGATTTACGAGGTGCAATGACTCTAATATTGCGATCCTATTGTTCTCGTTGTAAATCGTGCTGAGTAGAAGTAGGCCGTTGCAGCATTTCACGATATCAGATCTAGTTACACTCGATTTCGATGAATTTTCGTGTTCACGAAACAATTTCGTAAAGTCGAGTTTGGTAGAGACGATCTGATGATCACTATGGTGATACTCAATAATTTGGTATTGCTTGTTCGTATTAGTTGTTGGATTATTTTCGGAGGAGGCCACGAATGATGTGGTTCGTCGGGGAGACTGGAAGCACATGCGTTCGAACTCGGGGCGCTGCATGATGCTAGGAAACACAAGGCTAAGCTTCATGATTGAAAGCCAAGGCAACCTTGAAAATATTTCCATGATAAATTCTTGTGGAAGATCCTTAATCGTACTCCTATCATATTTTGTCATCGACCTTGTCTTTATTACATGAGCCCTTTTCTTAGGGTCTGCTTTGTTATGATCATCATCGCCATAAACTTGGTTTCTCTTTTTAGATTGTTTTGACGCCATGCTTATATTCACAACTTTTTCGAGTATGTGAAGTATATATAAGAGCTAAGTCTAGCTATGTTGAGGTCAGATAACCTTATTTCCTAATCATAAGTTGCAATAGAAAGGAAGTTTACGTACACCAAACAATAAGAATAATATTAAAAATATCTTGTGCCCCTCTTTTTCCTTATTCGGATACATAATATTTCAAAAAACATACGATGTCCCTGATAAATTTTTGAGAGTATTTAGATAATTAATAAGATGCATATATGTTGTTTAAGCTGATTAAAGTTGAAGTGTTTGATCCACAATTGTTGGTTCAAATGGCACTAGCTAGAAAAAAAAGTGTCAATTTAAGTACAGTAGTGGCTCCTAGGGAGTCATCTTATGATTGGTGCCCAAATCAACGTCCAGTTTAAACCCGAAATCGAGTCGTGCAAATTAAACTCTCAACTTAAATTAAAGTTCTTAGCCGTGCTGCATGCGTTCTTGGGGCCTTCTCTTGGCCTCACTTATAAAAGGAGCTGAGGGCCCTGACATTAAACGCTCTAAATTAAAAGCATGCATTTGATGAGACAAAATGGAAAGAAAGATCACTTTGGGTTAATTGGGTATTGCTTTGCGAATTATGAAGAATTCTAATTAGAGTATATTTGAAAGTGAAACGATTGAATTGGACCATTACATGAGATTCCATGAAACTTCGAATCATGATCAAACTTTAATTCGGACGCGGTTGCTTAGCTACGTGTAATTAATTACAAGTGGAAATTTCCTAGTAGTTTCACTTAAGATCCCTTAACATACACGGGGTACATATTAATCATTGCGACCACATCTAGAGCATTATTGAATATTGATATTGTATTTCTATTATTAAAATCTCGAGATCACTCACATTTTACTAAAATCGCGTAATTGGTGAATTGTTGCAACCTACTTTTAATGAATTGTACGCATTTTGTGAGTTTGGTGACATGACGAAGTTCATGATGCTCCAATAGAGTCCAATGTTTAATATTATTGGGATAAGTCATTACGTACGATAATGCTCGAATAAAAAGTTGATAATCATAAAAGCAACAAGTCATTATGCAATTGTCGAAACACTTTAATTAAATATCAATTTAATTTGGAAGTGGTTGGGAGATTAGCTGCTCCTAACACCTTTCACGTCTACTACTTAAATTGGATAATCTACGCACTTATTATCTTAATAACAAAATTAAGGGTTCACTTCTAATTTCTGCTAAGATAACAGTACAACCGGCTAATAAAACTGATCAATAGTAAAGTACACTTCTAATCACCCCATCTGATGATAATAACCATAGTTCAAAACTCGTCTACTAATCGTAGCTGCAGGGAACTGGACCACCCACCATGCTCCCGCTCACGGTGCCATTACCGGTCCGAGAAAGCTCAACGTCGAGACCCGGACAAGAAATTGTCGTGGAAAAAATCCCAGTATCATCGTCGCTTATGTACCAATAATAACCCGAAATTTCAACACCAAATATCACCCCAGATTTCTGTTCCTCATCACTAAGCTGCGCGCCAGTAACATTCATCTTCACGCTGAAAACTATCTCTTTCTCAACCAAAAATTTGAGAGGCTCGACATTTGTAGTCGAGATCACAACTTCCTTATGATCAAGAAACACTGACAAGGCGGCGAACATCGTGGCTGCCCTAGACTTAAAAGAGAGGTTGATGTCCACAACCGCGGAGACGGTAGTGTAATTGGTGGCATTAGAAAAGCGTATTGAAGAAATCTCTAGATTTTCGACCGCGAATTGGTAGCTCGTTTCATGGTCGTACTTGGCAACGGCGGACATCCCCCACACAAAAAGCACCAAGATTAGGATTATAAGGATCAGAATACTTAAAAATCAAAAGGAAGGTGGCTATGCAGAAGTCTGTTGACGTGAACTTTTTTATGGCAGTGAGAGATCTTTGGGATATACTTAGGGGAGCCATGTTTTATTTGCGAGCTGAGGTAGCTGGCTAAGTTGCTAGTCTCTCAAAACCAGAGAGTTTGTGCGGTTTTAGACAATGTGAGCGACTTAATGATGAGAACCTCTATTGAAAGTTTAGGAAATGGACGATTATTTCTACGATTTTATTAGGAGTTTATATGTAGACAACATAAATATTGTACCAAATGACACATCAGCGTGTTGTAAATAATCTAATATATGTAGTAAATAATTTTGGGTATGGGAATGGGAAAAAAATTACAGAAAGATTTCTTTACCAAATATAGATTAAGGGAAATGGGGTGGAATGAAAAATTAGGAAACAAATTAAGAACAACTAGGAATTAAAAAAGGAAAAAAAAAAAATACAAGCGTACAGAATAACGACAAATAGGAATTAAGAATTTAGGATTTAACATAAGTCATCACTCATCACTCCTCTCGTATTTGCATGGGATTGGGCCACCTATCAAGTTCCCATGCATGGAATTATTACCCGACGGTGAAAATCCAACTTTTAAACCTTGACAAGTAATTGTCATATGAGGCTTAATATAACTGTTGTAATAATAAAAATTACCGCGGTAATAAAAAGTACCATTATTCTTATTATAAGGATCTGCAATCATCGAATATTGACCCGAAAGCTTGACCCCCAAAACAAGTTCCTGTTGGTTTGTTATACCCTTAGGGCCTGCTTGGCCAAGCTCCAACATCTCCAAAACTACTTCTTAGAAACAGTTTCTGAGAAACAGTTTCTGGAGGAGGAGCTCCAAATTGGAGCTTCTACTTCTGAGGCACAAATTTACACTAGAAGTGATTCTCATAATTCAGAAACAGTTTCCCAGTTTTGTGTGTTTGGCCAGTTTCCAGTTTCTAGGACCCAGAAACAGTGCAGAAACACTTCAGTAGCTTGGCCAAACACACCCTTAGTCATCGCATCGGCAATTCCTTGATTCAGCTCCGAAGCCGTAACGTTCATCCCTTCACGTAATTCCTTACGGCCGTGAATGACTTGTGACGTGGGTTCGATCTTCGCTGTCGAGATAATATCGGTTCCATTGTAATCAAGAGACATAGAAAAGGACTCAAAAGTTGTGGCGTCCTTGGCGTTCACGGAAAGGGTAACGTTTACGATTGCTGATCCGAAATCAGTGCGGTTAGTGACTTTAGTCGAACTCACCTCTAGAGAATCGACTTGAAATTGATAATTGCTATCGTGTTCGCGTTTTGCACTCTTGGGACCGTATATTCCAAGAAGAGTGAAGCCCACAATTAGAGCAGAAACTACAAGAGTAACCATGACAACAACACAAATATTATCACGTGTTTCGTTGCTGAGGTTTCCCATCTTAAGCTTCGAATTGAAGTAAGGTTTTTGTTAATGGGCTATGTTATGTTGTGGAGTATTTATTTATACTGTCATGTAACATTCTATTTGTCTCTTAATTAGATTCAGGAAGCGTGGTAGTTATCTATTTGTTTCCTAATTAGATTCGAGAAGTGGTAATTATTTATTAGTTCCCTAATTAGATTTGGAAAATGGTAATGACTTGAGCAAATTAAACAATATAATATTTGTTTATTATTGTAGGGAGATGAAATTGTTGAAACACACCAGTACACCACCAGCTAAAATGACATTTGATCAATAAATTAGGTAGTGTTATACTGTTATGGTATAGGTAAAAATCCAATTTCACGTCGTTAAGATAAAGAAGAAAATAGCTTAATTATTTAAAAAGATGGTTTGATAATATATATACCATACCATATGCATGACTAACTCAATATTGAACATCAATGTAAGGTTGATATATATAACATTCTACTATCACACCTCAATTTACCATCAGGAATTCAGGACAATTACATTTACAATTATACTCTGTATTTTACAATCAAAGCTTCATTAATTTATCGCGAACATTATACAAAATCCAAAATACTGTTATTTATATATCAATGATAATTCATGAAATATACTTTACGTTAGAAAAATTGGTGTTTTGTCTAATCGCCAAGTCCATTCTCTCTAATCAGAAATCAAGTTGTGCAAACTCTCATCTCGACTTAATTAATCAGTTTTTAACAATGGTGCGTATTCTCGGGGCCTTCCTTCGGCCTCACTTTGAAAACGAGAACCACACTCTAAACCATGCATAAAGAAAGATCAGTTTTTTTTTTTTTTTTAAAATAAGAAAGATCAGTTTATTTGGTTATGTAGTATTGCTATATGAATGGTGAAGAATTCTAATTAGAGTAATTTTGAAAGTGAAACTATTAAATTGGACATTTGGACCAATATTCAACGCGGTTGCTCACTATCTACGAGTAACAAGCAATCAAAGTAGCATTTTCCTAGTAGTTTCACTTGAGAAAATTACCTCATGTGACCATACTATATTTAACATCAACATAAATAATCTCAGTATGTCATTTAATTTGTTGAGCAGAGAAATTAAGTGTGCTGATGAGAGCAAACGCGACAACTAGTGATCTAGAGCATGCAGTATTGCAATTATTTCTTAATTAAATAATTAAAATATCGAGATCATGATAATTTTCACTTTACGATGATTCGTTTTTAATTTTTATCACTCTTATTTTACTAAAATCGTAATCGGTAATTTGTTGTAACCTAGCTACATTTTATACATGTGATTGAGAAATGTATTTGGTGACATGACTAAAGTTGATAAAGCTCCAAAGATATAATCATGTCAGGAACGAGTCATATATATTTCTACTATTAATTAGTACCATATGGGTTAGCTTTCTATAAACGCATATACTTCAACCACCACCTGCAAAGAATGGCTGGGTTTCTTATAGTTCTTGTCCTCTTGGGCTAAGGTAACATTTTTTTGGTGGGGGGTGGGGGGGGGGTGTCACTGATTTAATTTCTACCTTGTTCAATTTGGTGGTCCTATAGAAGCTTGATGTTAGAATATAGAGAGGGGGGATGATTCATAGAATACTGACTTATTAATAACGTAGGGCCGGGAGAAGTCCCCTTATATAGGTTACATGCTAATGTGAACATACCTAATGGTAATATTCTAGGTTACATATATAAAATAGATATTTTCCTAATACAAGATTATACCAAATACTTGATTTTTTTTTTTTGATTTATTTGATTTTGACTTTTACTAGCTAGTACGTGAACTTGAGTTTTAAGTTTTATCTTACCATAATTTTTGGATTGAGATCCCCTGGAGTTGAAAAATAACTCTACATGGTAGAGTTTACTATAAATGGAAAATAAAAATGAAAATCTAATTTTAAAAATAAGGAATAAATCCAAATGATAGGATTAATTTTCCATTTATAGTAAACTCTACCATGTAGAGTTATTTTTCAACTCCAGGGGATCTCAATCCATAATTTTTGTCCGAGAAAGGTCATCAATCAATGAGTGCAGTTATATATTGCGAGATGGGTCGTCAATAAATAGGATAAAGTGTGAAAGAATTCGCCAATGTGAACTCATAAAAAATTTGCTATCTCCTAATTTTAATAATTAGTATGGCATTTTGACTAAAAAGAATAATAATTAATTAAAAAAGAAATTAGCATCCTTGTGCATGTAGCTTAGTAAAATCCTAAATGTTTAGAGGTGTTATTTGTCGCCCTCCCTATTACTAATATCGCCCACTATATTCCCAAAATGCCCCTTTTCAATTTTATTCCACTTTTCGATACCTTAAACAAATTAAACTCATCTTCACTCCCCAACCCACTCAATCTCACTCTTTACCCAATTCCGGCTATAATAAGATTGTAGGACTAAGCAAATTAACACAATGTTTACGTATGTTGAGGAAATAAGGGTATGATTGGCGAAAACTGAAAAAAATTGGGCGACAGTAGTACTAAAAGGGCGACGAATAGCTCTTCACTAATTAAATTAGGGAAGTGGTGACTTGTATACTTATTTGTCATTACTCGTCCCCTCACCCGTAAACCAGTTATAGTGAAAGTCCGATAGTCTCGAACATTGACAATAACTTGACAAGTGATTTGCATATGTAACCCTGCATGTATGCATCATGCGTTGCGTCTTTACTAAGGACCTAGCATTCAGAGCAATAGCAATGGAAGAACTCAAATTTGAGTTCTTCCAATGCCACCTCATAATTTTGCAAACCCAATGCATAAGAACTCACATCTACAATGGAAGAACTAAATTTATTGGTTCTTAATTAGTATTTTTTAAACATGTATACTCTTTCTCTCACCTAGTTTTCCGCAAGAACTAGGTTCTTAAATAAGAACTTGCATTTTGTAGTTCTTATTTAAGAACTCGAGGTGGATGAACCACCATTGCACATGCTCTCATGTCCAAATTGAAACTTGTTGTGCAATGATAATAATCTTATTACATAGGAAAATTAAAATTTAAACTTATTGAGGTTGTAGCTAGACTTGCGTTGTAGGTCACAGATGATATATACTACATACCTTGAAAGTTGACAATAACTTAAAAAAAAAAAAAGCAAACGTAATAGAGTAATAACAACAAAATAATTAAACGAATCAATTGTTTATTAGGATTCAATAACACAGAATTTTTCCTAATGATTATAGGTCAACACGTACTAAACTTTTACTCATCACTCATGGGGTTCGCATTTCGTAATCGCATGGGATTGGGCCATGTACCAAGCTCCCATGCATGAAATTATTACCCCACGGTGAAAATCTAACTTTTAACCCTTGACAAGTAATTGTCATATAAGGTTTAACATCACCGTTGTTAAGAAAACTTATACCGGCATAAGCACTATCGCTATCTTCAATCTTCCAATAATGACCCCAAATCTTGACACTGTTAGAAATAATCTAGAAAAATCTAGAATTATGTCAAATGTTTAAGAAAGATGTTGAAGTAAGAAGAATGGTGTAGCTAGAAAAGTCTAGAAGTGTGCAAAACATGTCGGCTAAGTCATTGTAACCGACTTAAGCATGCTATAAATAGCACATGGTGCTATCAAATGTAATGAAGAAATTCAAGAAAATTCAAGAAATAATAAAATCAAATTAAAGAAATCAAATATTACAAAAATGTAATCTCATATTTTTAACATGGTATCAGAGCGCCGGGTAGATCTATTCGGGCGGTGGCTCAAAATTATACAAAATCGTAAAAAAGAGTTACGTGAGTGACAAAGGGCACTCGTACAATCAAGGTAGTTGATGACACGAGCATCAACGGAAGCAAAAGGAAAAGCGATAGTGGGTGACAAGGGCACCTGTAATCGAAGAAGAAAGAAGGTGACAAAGGGCACTTAAACTTGAAAATGAAGGATACATAATCGGTGACAAAGGGCACATATGGCACCAGTACAAGCAAGAAGAACAAAGTGATGGCAAGGGCATCACGTACAAAAGAATTGAAGAAAGAAAAAGTGGTGACAAGGGCGCCACATGTAAATGAAGAAGTTTGAGGTAAGAAATGTTCGGTGACACGAGCACCAGCAAATTCGAAGATAAAGGAAGTTCAAGATTTTTCAGATTAGGGGGAGTGTTAGAAATAATCTAGAAAAATCTAGAATTATGTCAAATATTTAAGAAAGATGTTGAAGTAAGAAGAATGGTGTAGCTAGAAAAGTCTAGAAGTGTGCAAAACATGTCGGCTAAGTCATTGTAACCGACTTAAGCATGCTATAAATAGCACATGGTGCTATCAAATGTAATGAAGAAATTCAAGAAAATTCAAGAAATAATAAAATCAAATTAAAGAAATCAAATATTACAGAAATGTAATCTCAAATTTTCAACAGACACCGAAGACAAGATCTTGTTCGCTTGCTATACCCTTAGTCATTGCATCTACGGATTCTTGATTCAGCTCCGAGGCCGTAACGTTCATCGGCACACGTAATTCCTTACGGCCCTCAATGACTTGTGTCACAGGTTCGAGATTCGTTGTCGACAATATATTTCTCCCATTGTAATCGAGAGACATTGAGAAGGACTCAAAGGTTGTGGCGTCCTTGGCGGTCACAGAAAGGGTTACGTTTACGATTGCTGACACGAAATCAGTGCGGTTAGTGTTTTTCATCGAAGTCGCCTCTAGGGAATCGATTTGAAACTGATAACGGTCGTATTCGAGTTTTACCCCTGTACCATAAAAACGGCGGCCACAATAAAAGGAGCAATTATAATAATAGCCAAGAAAACAATACCAATAGCAATACATACTTTTTCGCAGTCTTTCATCTCGTCTTCTTCTTTTGTACCAATACCTATACCTTTACGTTGTGTTGCGGCGAAAAACTCAATGTCGTGATGTTTATTTATAGTGTTTGGAGAACTTTTTCGAACAGCTATGTTTGGTATGCACAATAAGCTAGCTTATTTGGTCAAAATAGCTTATTTGACTAGTTTTTTAAGCTCTTTGACCAAATAAGTTTGTTTGGTAACACCACCGCTTAAATAATAAGCCAGCTTATTTAAAATGTTACCCCATGTAACTTATTAAAAATAAGCTAACTTATCATAATTTTATTTTTAATTTACCCTTATTTATTTACTAAAATAAAATGAGATTAAAAATATATAATGCATTTTTATGTAATTTTATATATATCAGCTCCTATATCAGCTAATTTTGCCAAACACTGTTATTACTATCAGCTAAAAACTTTCCGCTACTATTGCAGCTGTTAATTCAGCTTTCAGCTACTATTTCAGCATTCAGCTACTATGTGGTTCATCAGTCAAAGGCATGATGAAATTTGTGAACATGTCATCGAACTTGCTCATCCTTATCCTTTTGCCTTTCTTGTTGTCCCAAACTTCCTCTTTGGGATCATACAAACGAAGTATAGGACCTATTCTGATCAACAACTTGCCATCCTCAAGGACATTGATCACATTTAACGTATGGTCATCTAGTATGCCTAAGTTTATGGTCACCAATCGTGTCCAAGACTCTTTCACTCCATACTCCTTCATCGTCCAAACCTCATATTGCTTTAGAATATCAGCTCTGTCATCATTTAATAGACAAATCGATCCATTTAATACAGTAAGTTGTGTATATCTGTGGTATACTCCCTCGCCCTTGTATGGTAAAGGAACGAAATCAAATTCCTCCTCGTCAATGTTGAAGCGAAGGATACAATTTTTCCTATTTGTTGTTAGCCAATGTATAGCGCCGTGTAAGGGCACGGGACTTTCCAAATGATAAAACAACCACCTGAAATCTTCACAAGTTAGTTGATTCTTGTCAGAAGCAACTAAACAACTTCTCCAACAATAGATATTATTCTCGGCATTGTTAAGGTCCACGGTGAGAACCTTGACAGAATTTCGACCCTTATCAATTAATTTTACTACCTTATATAACCGCGTTTTAGAGCTATAACCTAACCCGTACCGCACCCACAAGGAGTAATCGGGAAGCTTTACAAAGCGCCTCGTGATGGGATTCAAGAGGTGCAAGGACCCATAACGATTGCGACCAGCGATCATGTTAGGAATTTTACCGTGTAGAAACAGGCCGTTGCAACAACCAAGTACCTTATAAGAGCTACTCGATTCCGATTGATACTCTTGTCCGAAAAACAATTCCGTAGAGTCGAGTGTTTTAGAGACGACACGATGTTCACCATGGTGGTACTCAATAATTTGGTCTTGTAGTTTAGTATTTTTCCGACGATGTCGATGGGATTCGGAGACCACGAAGAATGTGGTTCGTCGTCGACTAGAGTACCGAAGGAACATGCGTTCGAACTCGCGGCATAGCATGATACTAGGAAGTCGAAGGTTCAAGATGGTAAGGAGAGGCAACCTTGAGAATATTTCCGTGATAATATCTTGTGGAAAAGTCATAGTCTTATAATTTGCGGTAATCGTCCTATTCTTCTTCCTAACCACACGACCTCTTTTCTTAGGGTCTTCTTGTGGAAATTCGATAGTCTTGTAATTTGTCGCCATTGTCGTCTCCTTCTCCTTCTCCTTCATCGTAATATCTTGTGAAGTTTTAGTATTCTTGTAATTTGTCGCCATTGTCGTCTCCTTCTCCTTCTCCTTCATCGTAATATCTTGTGAAGTTTTCGTAGTCTTGTAATTTGGGGCCGCCATTGCCGTCGTCTTCTTATTCTTCTTAAGCACGCGACCTCTGTTCATACGTTCTTTATAAGTATCATCACCATTATCAGCTTGCTTTCTCTTCCTCTTTTTAGATTGTTTTGACGCAATGGAGACGAGACGGAGGAATAGTGCGTGCCTGAACATTGCATTCAATTTAGAAGAAGAGCAGCGCAATGGCACGGTGATGTTTAAGAAAATCAAGACTTTTTTTGGGCATATATATAGACGACGCGGAATCAGGAAAAAGGTTGGAACTAGGGTTCCGTCGTCGGACGATATTCTTTTTGAGGTGGTGTCGCGGTAGCATAGAACTAAGGTTCGGTTGTCGGGACAATATTCTTTTTTGAGGCGGTCTAACAATAGTATTTGTGTATTATTTAAAGTCGTAAATTATAGGTCGCTAATATTGCTAAGTCGCAAAAGGAAGGAAAATGTGTCAAGAAAATATCAAATATGTACCACCCTTTTCCTTATTCAGACGCATATAGTATATAGAAATTGCCAAATGCTAGACAGAGCATTGTGAATTTGTGCTCCTAAGGATAAATTAAGCATGAATCTTATTTACTACGCAAACCCTTAACACATTGGAGATGTTTACCAGTGCATCTAATTCCTCCTAAAATGACTCCAACAAACTATATAAATAAGACTCTGACTGAAAGAAAAAAAAAATGACACATTCATAATGTTCATGATTAGTTGCAGCTATTTTTTAATAGATCTTTACAAACATAACAACTACATTTGCCTCTCATTCATTTTACGCGAATTTGTACTATTTTTTGCCTCATTTTGATGTGTTATATTCTTCGTAGAATCTAGTGGTACGTACCTTGTTCAAAATCTTATAAAATTTCTCAATTATATCTGTCTTAACTAATTGGTATCGCCTCCAATAATCATAAATCTTGGAACTGCAATCACGTAAAACAACATAAGTTTCTTCAACTATACTAATTACAATAATAGAATTCTTGCTTTTAACAAAAAAAAAATGCCTACAATAAAAGAAACAGGAATTTTGAGTGCATAGTTGGAGTCATCAAGTAAAACGACCCGAGCTAAACGCCTAAACCTTCTCATCAAGTGAATCAAATTTAGAAGTTAGACCTTAATTCCTTAAACCACAATCAAGCTAGCTCATAAAAGTGTAATTGAGAAACTTCGAATTCACATATCTGATGAACGCTAAAATTTAAGGGCACTTATATGAAATATCCTATTTAAAGAGCACTTGAATTATGTTAGACCGCAAGGAACGAAATGCTACATAGCATCAGTTGTGATGAAGATTAAAGAATTATTTGAATAAAAGAGGATTCGTATTACAAACTAAGTAACTTGATTGAAAACAATGTCACGCTTGCTAATGAAGAGTCAAGGAAGATACGGAATAATTACCTCCATGCCTTCTACCTTCCCCATTGAAAAGAAAAAAGCTACTGTAAAACATTTACTGCTCGATATGGGACGAGACTTCCCGATCTACACTAGAAAAGTTGGGGTTATTTTGGAATTGGAGAGTAAAACAATGGAGAAGTTTCTTATATAGCTAGGCATTACACATAGCTATGCTAAACCAATAAACCTAACTGAGTGGCTAATCCACATAAATGTACCCATAACACATTATCCCACTGATGTCAACCCACTAACTAATGCTCTATTAACAAGGAAAACGTTAACTAAAACTTAGGAATTCACATAAATTGATTTTGACTAAAAACAAATAATTTTTGGATCATAGTCCAACATCACATAACAACATATATACCTAATTATTGATATTTAAAGTTCCTTGGCTACATTCTTTCATAGTACTTCTTTGATATAATGGCTAAGATCATCATCTTATACTAATTGACGTTAATTGTCGTTCCCATTTTCCTCTAATTTTATGATTCGGCACAGTGTTACGACTAGCATAACCGTTAATTGTCGATCAAGCTAAGAGGTTCATCAGTCAAAGGCGAGAAATTAGGCAAAAAGTTTGTTAACATATCATCGACCACGCGCATCTTTATCCTTTTGCCTTTCTTGTCGTCCCACTCTTCCTTTTCGGGATCATAGACACGAAGTAGAGGACCCACTCTGAGCAACAACATACCATCCCCAAGGACATTTATCACATTTAACGTCGACACTGGGTCACGACTTATGTAGTCTATGTATTCTGTGTCTATGGTCGTTAAAAGTGTCCCAAGACTTTTTTACTCCGTACTCCTTCATCATCCAAACCTCGTATTGGTTACTATAACCATATCGATTCCCTAATACACAAAATGATCCATATAATACATTTAGCTGGGTATAGCGGCAACCTCTCCCGTCCCTGTATGGCAAAGGTACGAAATCAAATTCCTCCTTGTCAATGTCGAAGCGAAGGATCAAATTTTTGGAATTTTTTGTTAGCCAATGTATAGCGCCGTGTAAGGGCAAAGGAGTTCCCAATGAAAAAAACATAATGTAGGACTCTACAGTAGATAGCCGATTCTTTCTAGAAGCAACTCGACAACTTCTCCAACAAGATTTATTATTCTCGGCATTGTTAAGGTCCACGGTGAGAACCTTGACAGAATTCTCATCCATATTATAAGTTAAGTGTACCACCTTATATAACCTCGTTTTAGAGCTATAACCTACCCCGTACCGTACCCACAAGGAGCTGTACGTACTAGAGTAATCGGGAAGCTTTACAAAGCGCATCGTGATGGGATTCAAGAGGTGCAACGACACGATAATGTTAAGAGTACTACCAGTGATCACTTTATAAATTGTACCGAGTAGAAATAGGCCGTTGCAACAACCCAATACCTTAAAGCTGCTCGATTCCGATTGATACTCGTGTTCGCGATACAATTTCATAAAGTCGAGTGTGCTAGAGACAACACGATGTTCACCATGGTGGTACTCTATAATTTGGACTTGTGCGTTGGTATTTTTTGGACGATTTTCATGGGATTGGGAGACCACGAACAATGTGGTTCGTCGTCGGCCAGAGTACTGGAGGTACATGCGTTCGAACTCGTGACATAGCATCATACTAGGAAGTCGAAGGTTCAAGATGGAAAGCAGAGGCAACCTTGAGGAAATTTCCATGATAATATCTTGTGGAAAATTCATAGTCGTATAATTTGCCGTAATCGTCGTCTTCTTCTTCTTAAGCTCGCGACTTCTGTTCTTAGGTTCTTTTTTAGTATTATCAGCTTGCTTTCTCTTCCTCTTTTTAGATTGTTTTGACGCAATGGAGACGAGACGGAGGAATAGTGTGTGCCTGAACGACATTGTTATTCAGTTTAGAGGAAGCAAGAGCAGCGCAATGGCACGGTGATGTTTGAGATAATCAAACCTATTTTTTTGGGCATATATACGACGTGGAATCAGGAAAAAGGTTGGAACTAGGGTTCGGTAGTCGGACGATATTCTTTTTGAGGTGGTCTCACGGTAGCATGGAACTAAGGTTCGGTTGTCAGGACAATATTCTTTTTGGGGCGGTCTAACAATAGTATTTGTGTATTACTTAAAGTCGTAAATATAGGTCGCGCAATATTGCTAAGTCGCAATATGGAGGAAATTGTGTACACAAAACAAGAAAATAAATTGTTGTAGTTGTTTGTTGTAACTTTTTGTTTCTTTTCTTGTTGGTGTGTATTAACTTTGTAACTTCGTTTTATTTCTTTCTATTGACGCCGAAATTCCAAAAAAAAAAAAAAAAAAAAAAAACAAGAAAATAATCAAATATGTACCACCCTTATTCCTTATTCAGACGCATATAGTATATAGAAATTGCCAAATGCTAAGTCGAACTTTGTGAATTTGTGCTCCGAAGGATAAATTAAGCATGAATCTTTTTCATTAGCAATGTGTAACGTTAACATGAACTTTATTAATTAATTTTCTAAATAGAATCCATGATCTGTGTCTTAAATTTACATACATTAACTAGAGATTTGATGATATCAAGTGTAGGGATGATGAGATGATAATTTTCATAATTCCCTTGTAAATTAAATCTCATGTTTAGTATGGAGTAATTGGTACTAGTAATAGGGAAGACCAGATATGAAATTTATGAAATTTCACTTACAATTTTCAAGACCATGACTACTTTTGGGGTGAAAATATTTAACTTCATTCGATTCATACCATTTATAAGTTGTTTATTTGACCCCAATTATCAAACAAACCCTTAACATAGGGGGAGTGTATACGGATCTAATTGCTCCTAAAATGACTCCAACGAACTGAAAAAAGAAATGACACATTCATAATGCTCCTGATTAGTTGTAGCTATCTTGAATAAATCTTTACAAACATATCAACTCCATAATCTTTACAAACATACTCTTCGTATGTAGAATCTAGTGGTACGTACCTTGCTCAAAATCGAATAAAATTTCTCACTTCTATCTGTTTTAACTAATTATTAGTATCGCCTCGCTCCAATCATAAATCTTGGAACTGCAATCACGTAAAACAACATAAGTTTCAACAATACTAAACTACAATTATAGAATTCTTTCTTTCAACAAAAAAGAAAATACCTTCAATAATAGAAATTGGAATTTGAGTGCATAGTTGCGTTGGAGACTTGGAGTCGTCAAGTAACGAGCTAAACCTTCTCATCAAGTGAAACAAACTTAGAACATAATTCTTTAATCCACAATCAAGCTCATAATAGTCTAATTGAGAAACTTTAATTCGGAGTCACCTACTCTAATATGATATTTAATCAATTATCGAAAATGTATATATATAGCAGCTCATATGTATGTGCACTTCACTGGGCTGCCATCCATTCTCCCTGAAATCAAATTGTTATACGTTGTTCGAGAGAATCGAACCTTAAGATCTTGACAAGTAATTGTCATGTAATACTTATGAAAACGATAACCTTGATAATCAGTGTCCCAATACCGACCCCAAACCTTAATACAAAAAAACAGCAGGCCATGTTGCTTCGTTATATCGTCCCTCATTGAACTCGCGACCTCTTGTTTAAGTTGGGCATCCGTTACATTCATGACGACGTGAAACTTCTTCACGTATTGAATTACTTGTTGCGTAGGTTCGAGATTCCTTGTGGAGATTATATCACCCCCGTAGTCTAAAGAAAGCACGAGGGACTCAAAGGTTGTGGTGTTTCTAGGCTTAATCGAAAATGTGACGTTCACGTGAGCGGAAATCGAGCTCGTTGTGACGTTAGGGATTGTCATAGACGTGACCTTAAGTGAATCGACGTGAAACTGATACATGATATTGTGTAGACGTTCGCTAGCCTTTGATTCCGCATCACATAATACCATAAAGCCGATTAACAACCCAACGCCGAACATAAAAAGAGCAATTTTGGCACATCGTTCTCCGCAGTCATCATCTTTCATTATCCCACTATATGTGCTTCGCAATTTACAAAATAGATTTGGAAATGATCTTCGCTAATGATGAATTATTTGACGAAATAGGGTTTTGCTAAATCATAGTGGGATCTTAATATGTTGGGTCGAAGTTAGGATTTGATCTTCATCAGAATGTGGATGATTTCGAAAATTCAAAATGAAAGGTTATTGGAAAAATTGGACTTCAAGCTATGAAAAAATGTGCATGTTTCATTATAAACAATGAATTCCCAATCAAAATAAATTAAAGTACTACTCATAGTAGTACTGGTAATTCCTAATAACATGCATCAATATTTGACGAGAAGCTAGATATTTGGACTAATTCTGAAACACTAATCAATTAATCATACCTCAGCCCCCTTTTTCTCCAAGTTTGTTAATCTCCAAATTAAATCTAAGTTTGTTAACCCTGTTTGATGTCATATTAATTAGAGCCTGAAATAACGAGGGATCCCTCATAATACGTAGTACTTGATCATATGAGCTCATGAAAAGTCATCATGTATTTATACTTTGGTAAATATGTGAATGTGCCGTGATTTTTTGGCCGACATTGTAATTACTTTCGTCAAGGCTGGTTCATCGAATTTGGTCCGCATAATGATATACGGTGTATTCCCTTTGTTCCTTTAATTTATATATTTTTTAAGAGGTAAGCTTGGTGTCTTATCGGACCAAATGGGCCTCATACTGTTAAGGATTGGCCAAATGGGATTTTATAGCCCATGCTCATCCGATGGAAGAGAGAGCGGAAGTAAGAGAATCATCCTCCCATGCAAAGATAATTAGAAGGATTGATTGAACTTGTGACCTCAAGGTAATCATGCATGTTCATCCTTTCCTACTAGACCAAGCCTTGCTTAGCTTGGCCCTCCGTTCTTTTATATTGTCAAAGTTTGCTTGTATTAATCCTCTAATATGGAGTACATACACAAATTGTTAACTATTCAAGATGATAAGGCGATATATATCCGAATATTGCATGAATTGCCCATGTTTAAACATCACATATCGAAAACGCAGCTTTATTAAGAAAGGTGTGCACACTAATCGATTATTCAATGTTCCGAAAAAATCGCATGAAATCTTTGTTAAGATTTTTATCTAAACCGCTATGTGATTTTTGTAAAAATGATTAACCGATTGGTGTTTTCATTTTGCTCATTACAAAGGCATTTTGGGTATGAGATGTTTAAATTTAGACATAATAAGGTATATACGAGTATATCTTATTATAAAAGTACATATTTTTTTAACTTTCTGGCAGTAAATTGAAGCTTATATAGTTAATCTTGGGCAATGATAAGGCCACAGGCCTAATCAACTGTTCCACGACAAACATAATTTGGCGTGTTTAGTACACGCGGCAAACTGTGTTTGGTGTGGACCAGTTGATTGGACCCGTGACATTATAAGTACCCTTAATCTTCTGCTAACAAAAATGTTCGAAATGGAACACATAAAGAAATAAAAGAGAATAAAAGTTTTTTTTTTTTTTTGAAAGAAAAGAGAATAAAAGTTTAATGTATACTTCTTCGTAACATTAATTCTTTGAGAAAAGAAAATTAATGATGATAATAATAATTTATAGTAAAGATGATACTAATAATTATATATTCCTCTGACCTCATAAAAAGACATATTATTCCTCGTTTCAGAAAAAAAAAATACTAATAATACTTCTATTAATTTATTGTCGTAATAGTAATATTAAAAAAAATCGTGATACTCCTAGATATAGGGAATGAAGCTAACAACAACTTGATAATATATGCATAATAACAGAATCTTTATTTCCCACTCTCCCTAGAATTCTCACCTCACTACAACTAATCGTGGGCCTCGTGGCATATATACTTTCTACAATGTAAGTGAATAAGGCTTATAAAAGTCTATCACTACAACACTAGTATCTTGTGCAAAAAGCCTAAGATTAAACCATTTCTAACTCTCAACAAACTCTGAAATTCAAACAATCATGGCTAGGGTTCGACAGCGGGCTGCATCCACTCCACAGCAGAACTCGTCACAAGTTAACCCGGCCGAGGCCGAAAAGAGCGCCACCATAAGAAAGCCTTATGCATGGGCTACTAACCAACGCGCTATTGTACAAAGTTTGGACTTCTTGATTGACAATGGCATCACAAGTATCACAGGTACATATTAATGGTGTTTATGGTAGGCCTAGCAATAAAAATGTCGTGACTATTTGCGAGTTTTCGATAAAATGGTCTTATAATCATATATATAAATGCTAATATATATGTCATGGTACGTACGACAAGCTTTCTAATTTCTGTTTTATAACATGATCGATAACCTAGGAATGGAAATGGAAATGATGTCGAGAGTTTTAGTTGAAATGGTCTTATGTTAATTATGCACTACTATATGATAGGACGAATTGTAATTTGTGTGAATTCATGTTAAAACTTAAATGATTTTCTTATTATCTTAATTAGGAATTTTCACTCGTGTGAATAATAAAATGTTATCTTGAGTTTTGGAGTTTTGGTTGAATGAAGTTATACTACTATGAGTTTGTAGGGTTTTGATATGCGTAAGTTCGATCACATTGAAACTTAAATTTTATACTCAAATGTCCAAAGTTATCAATTTATCCATTTATACCCTAATTCCCTAACAATGATAATATATGGAGGTACGAAATTTCTTATGCATTGCAAGAGAAGTTCAATGAAGTCGCAAACTTTGTAATCGGAAACATGGACGACATGAGCAATCGAGCACCAGATTGTTGGATGAATCCTACACTGCCCGATTGCCAATTTTGCAACCAGCGCAATTGTGTGAAACCAGTGATCACCAAGAAGAAATCAATCAATTGGTTGTTTTTGCTGCTAGGGCAAATGATCGGGTGTTGCAAGCTCTCGGAATTGAAATATTTTTGCAAGCATACTAATAACCATCGTACCGGCGCCAAAAATCGCCTTGTCTATTGTGCCTATCTTGTTCTTTGTAAACAGCTTGTTCCACAAGGTCCATTTTGAATAGTTTTAGATGCATTATTATTGTTATATAATGCATGGTAGATTGCTTTAGATATGAATACGTACGTAGTACTCCGTATAGTGCATTGGACTTGGTTTTAATGTTGTGTGTATTGGACTTGGCTTGCATCGTACAATTTTTATGGTTTGATGTATGTAACTTGCATAGTAAGTGTGAAATTCCTTGCTCTATTAAGCTATAAGCCCTCAAGAATAATCATGTAAATGCGAATTTACTTTATGTTCTTCTCGATCTAAGAGATTAAAAGACTCGATTGAGTTTAGAATAAACCTAATAAATTTGTATCATACCAGACAAATTCATCGTTGAGATTACTCTAATTGTGGGATTTGTTAGTTTTTTTAATGTTAAGACGATATTTTTTTTAAGTAAAATCATGCATATTAGATTTTACAAATGTGTATAAGTTGACCGTGTATAATCCGATCATATCTAATCTGATTTGATGAATCAGAAAGTGGCATGGTGGCCTAAATGTAGAATTAATTAGTTAAATAAATGAACTCATTAAATACAGACAATCAGACTAGATTATTCCCTTAAAATAAAAAAGACTAGATCAATTGAGAGTTATTATAAGATATGATTTTATCCAAGTGAATCTGATCTATTTAAATTGTCATTGTTGTTATTAAGTTGAATTGGTCTAGATAAGATTATTTTTCAAAGAGCTAAAGATGATCAAATACTTATATATTTTTCTTTAAGGAATAAATTATAAGATACTTCGAGGAAAAGAATGTGACCTTGTAATTAATTAGCACACACATGTAGATTAGGATCAACCAATTCAAGTTGGTATTGATAGTATGATCTCACAAATGATAATTGGGTAAACATTTGTAACATATAATTGTGTCATTGTAATGTTTTCGTGAACATACATTTCCGTTCATCTATACTCTAAATAATGTCATATAAAAACATTAACGATATAAGGGAACAGAGTAACGGGTCATACATGGAAGCTGTATTTGAGTTTTTAAGTTAAGAAGACTATAATAAATAATCCGAAAAAGTAGCACGCCTAAGCTACACAAACAAGATGACAGACGGCGGTCATGATCGAAGGCAATAAATTAAAAGAGCATTAAGTTTATGTGAGTGACTGCCCTCAGTAATCATGTCACACAGCCCCCCCTTCACCCCACGCCAACGCTCTCTTCTCTTCTCAATTGTTGCGCACTCACATCAATGTCTTTGTCAAATTTCTTACATATATACGCGACCACTTCGCCAAATTACATACATATCCTACCAAAATTTATTGTCAATTTTACTTGTATGACCAACCTGAAATCGAAACAACTAATACATACACATACACATTATTCAATGACCACAAAACACCAAATTGACGTTACTCCTACACCTCCAAATTAAATCAACAACTACTCCTACACTATTCTCAATCAAGACATCCGTTCATTTCAATGACAAAAAATCGAAATAAGTGATTAGGGGTCCGTTTTGAGCAACGGGTAACTAGTCTATAGTAAAAAAACGATCAAGTTCCTGAAAACCATAAAGTTTGGTGATTTTCATTTCCATATGACTATTATTTGGTCTAAACGGTATTGTAAGCGTACACAAACAGACAATGACATCGAACGATTAGAATTGACGATTTTCCTAACATAATAATAACACTCTCTAATTTTTCATTAAAGTAAAAAAGAGTCATTAATACAACTAACGTACAACCACTCTACTATACAAAAGCTACTCACTAAGAATTAACCAACCACTAATCACACGGCACTATTTTACCCAACTAACATTAAAATTCCCACACACACACCGACATCAGGCAGATTCTCAGGCCACCTCCGGCGGATCATGTCTCATCCCTCGGCGGAGAAGGCGACTGAGTGAAGTAAGATGGGGACCCACAAGGTGTTAAGAAAGGCGGTTCGATTTCGACGTCGAAATAATGATCTTCATCACCCACCATGAAAATGACATGATCATCATTATTATCCAACCGTATAGACTTTTCGCCGACGAAACGTTGACTCAAATTCATAATATCAATCTTTGTAAAATCAACATTATTATTTTCGGATAATTCTTCTTTCTCGGCCTCTTCCTTGATGGTGAAGAGAACCCTTGATGAGCCGTACAATGACTCTAATTTAAGTAGCTCGGAATGACCGGCATCGATGTCGAATGACGGATTTGACGTGAGTGGTGGTGGTGCATGGGGTTGGGTTGGGATGGTGGGTTCAATGCGGTTGGTTTTCCGGTGGCGGTTACGGCGGCGGCGCCATAGAAGGTAAAGGATTTGGGAGAAGAGAGCTAAGAGAATGAGTGAGAAGAGTGAAGTGAGAGCAATGCCTAGGTTGCTCATGCTACTACTCATTGAGGAGTTGTGGAGAGTGGAGTAGAGTGAAGTGAGTGTGTTTTTTTGTTAGTTGAGTTTGTTGTGAAAGTTGAGGTTTTGTTTGTTGGTCTCTAAAAAGAGGGAATTTGTTGGGTGTGTTTTTCAGTTTTTGTGAGTGTTGAAGTAGTGTTGATGATTGTATCACATATTCACATGTGATATGAGCTAGAGATTGTGTCTTGTAGTGGACACTACTAGAGATGTATGTGTAACTTTTATATATATTCTCTTCCCTTTTAATTCAGAGGTCCGTTAGCCCGTTACAGTTATGCACATATAAGACAAAGGATGTATGGTGGAGAGTTTTCCTTTTTATCTTACGCTTGCCAAAGCTTTAAAGAATATTGGTTCTAATAAAACTCGTCATTTCTTATGTTCTTTCGTTATCGTTCATGATATAAAAGATCTTGAATAATGAAAATAAAATGCATTAGATACGTAAGGTTACAATTATAATGATCATGGATAAGACACGAATGAGGCAAAAGAATGATTTTTACACGTTGGCCCAAATAAGAATTATGAAAAACTTATGGGCTGTTTGGTACAACACAAAGGAGGAAAAAGAATTAAGAAAAGGAAATGAAAGAAAATGAATCAAATATTATCAAAACCGAAATATATAGTCCATGGTTTTTGGCATTAAAAATTGGTTCAAGGTCAATAACGGCTCAAACTTTCGTGCAAGTCTCTGAAGGACATAATTTGGGTGTTAGCATAATATTTGCTCCAGAATCTATGGTAAACCCAAAATCGGCAACAAATTAAACGTACACTAGCCTTAAAAGGTGACGCGACGTGAAACGCTTCGACAACTTCTTAAACAAAGGAACTGATACTTGTACGTATAAGTGGTATTCTAAAACTGTGCCAGATAACTTTTTGGGACCATTTGGGTGCTTTCAAAATTTGACTCAAATTAAAGTATATGCTCCACGGTTTTTGGCAAAAAACAAAAAAAAAAAAAAAAAATCCTCAGATAAAAATGACTAAAACTGTTGCAGAGGTCTCGAAGGATCAATTTATAGGTTTTAGCAAATTTCGGTTTTTCATACGGAGTAACTTTTTTTTTTTTTTTTCATTAGCAAATTGGTAGATTTGGTACTATGTTGTAGATCGATTAAAATGTTGAAATGGAGTTTAGTCCATACGACCGTACCCATATCTAGGAGACATCTGGTCACTGGGCTGGACCAGGACCAGTGATCAGCAGGCCTTTGATGGGCTCTTTATAATTGGAATGGGCTTTCAAAAATCTGCCATGAGTCTCACATTGACAAATAATAAGACCACCCTGCAGTCCTGCACCTTGAGTCTTGACCGATCTTCATCAAATTACACTGCATGAAAAGTTCGGGAATTTTTTTTTATGTTTTGTTTTTATTTTTTTAAATTGACAAGTTATTGGCTTTGGAGAGTTCGACCCCAGCAGGAGAAATAAGGATCATATAAGGTTGTCACAATAATGTCATTGTAATATTTCTCTTGAATTCACAAGTTGAGCAGAGGGTACCATTAATTGTACCAAGGATCACAACATCGCATGTTTGGAGCGGGCGCTAATTATGTTGTTGTTGGTGGTGGTGGTGCTATTTTATCATATGTTGTTTATAGTAATACTGTGGCAATTTCACTTCTATATAGAAGTTAATTAATAGATACTGCGGAGTATCTCTTATTATTGGTCGCTTAATTTGCAGTGTCGGGGATCAAACCTCTAACTAGAGGTTCAAGAAATAAGAATACTGGATACTCCATTAAACCCTGTTTGATAGGACTGCATATTTCTGAATTGATCTGATCTGATCTGAATGATTCTGATCTGATCTGAATGACTCTGAACTGATCTGATCTGAATGTGTTGAAATTTTGATTGAATTTCAACGAATTAGTATCAGTTATGGACCAAATACAATGATAGAAATTTGAACATTCTGATCTGATTTGAATGACTCTGATCTGATATGAATGATTCTGAACTGATTTGAATACTAATACAAATAAATCCTATCAAACAGGGGCTCTAATTTGAAGAGAGAATGATTTGTAAAAAGGCAGCCAACTTTTGAGTCCCAAAATTTACTCAGATATGCTCTTCATCATGAGATCATGTGTCCAACATTTAGAATAAATGAATAATACATACTAGTAGATATGTATGAGTATGTACATCACATAGGGTGTATGATTGAATAATGCATGGCAGGCCTCTTTCCTGCTTTAATTTTGTTACCTGAACCAAGAATCAACAAAAGGTGCTAAAAAAGTGTATATTCAAGTGACATTATCAATCTTCAAATTCCTAATTATTGTTATTAATTATTGATATTATATTCAAGATAAATGTAAAGTACTCTAGCATTATGCAAAAGAGGTGCTAAACACCAGCCACAAAAGTGTGAGAAAGTTTAGAGCTTTTCTCATAGAAAGGGACACCCCCACTTTCTGCTATATATATACCACATTTGCACATTTTCTTAAGCCAAAATTAAAGTATATCTTTATCTAATTGTTGGGATTCTTTTGAAAGATACATACTAGTACTTCTTCAGGTATTAGTGTTCACCTAACGTCTTTATATTTGACACCGTCAATAATATTAGAGTAAAGATACACAAAATCGTGTTTGTAATTTCAATTTGGAGCTGTGGACACAATCTTATTGAATATATTAGACACACGACACTGTCTATTTTAAGGGTTGTTATTATATTTAGGTTTTCAAAACTCGACACTCTCTTCTTACAACTCTCTCTATTTGTCTCTCTGGATCTTCCAACCCGGCCCTAAAAGAACCAGTGTTCGTAAGGTCCCATGATCACAAGCTTAATTATCCATCTCCTTATGCACAAAACACTTCAAATTCTAGCAAAAACTGTACCACGACGCCAACTCCAATTCCTAATTACTCCTTATATTGTACGGGTAGTACTTTTTTTTTTAGGCTGAGTCAAGTACGGGCAGTACTTACCTATGACTATAATGGCTTCTTAGGTTGTGTGTTGGGCAACGTATATACAATTATACATGCATGCCCTTTCGAAAAATGCATTTTGCCTCATCGATCTGATCTGTATATATGTTACATGCTGAAAACTTCGTTCTCCAGAACAAATTTTGTTGTTGACTGATTTTACATATTTGATTACCGTTTTTTCATGAAAAAAACATGAAATTTTGGCCTCGTTGGTGACCTATTGCAAACAAATAATTAATTCGACTCGAAATATTAGACTCGTGACACAATCGCAATAAGGTAACTGTAGAGAAAAACATTACACGGACCAGGGAGGGAGATTGCAGCATATATATATACAAAACTGAAGAGTGTTATACAAGGATAGATGAAAGTTGGAGCAAAGTATTATTCTACGTTCATTGATCAAGAGATAAACAAATAAAATTAATAACAAGAGCCTACACAACCATCCATTTCTTCTAAAATGCATGCAAAATGATGATCAAATCATCACAATTCTTGACGATTTTTGAAGATTATACATCTATCAACCGAGGCAAGAAGCCCGATTTCATCCACGGATCGACTCTCAACAACATTATTATCGTCATCATTGATCGATATGTTCAAATCTAAGGAGACACTTCTAGGACTTGTCGTCGTCTCTTTACCATCGCTTTTATTCAACATTGTATGATCATCGTCTTCTTGGGGCAAAAGTACATCAACTTTCTGCTTTGTAGAGGGTGAACATGCCCTTGATCTCGAGCTATATCTTTCGCAACTCAAAATAATAATCGCATCTCCAAAACTAACCTCTTCACCACTTGTATGATTCCGAATTTTACCTCTTTCGATTGCTTTCTTAATCCCCATTTGCGAGCAATAATCAACTTGTTCAATATCCTCGACGAAAAACACCCTACGATGATCCCTTGATACTTCCTCCGCGAACCTCTCAATGTAGACACAATTATGCTCATCTCTAAGCCTTTTGTTCCTAGAATAATCTTCCAAGGAAGAATAATCGGCTCGTGTGGAGGAAAAATTGCTAAGGCCAATTGACACAAACTTGTCTATTGATCCGAAAACGAGCCTTGCAATTTCCCTTGCAATACTTTCCTTTGCGTCAACATCAAATCCTTGGAAAAACAACCATGTGTCTTCCTTAACGTCACCTTGCTCATGATTGCTCACTTTCCTTCTAGAAGAAGCAGACCTACATTGTAATATTGTGCTTGCTATACTAAAGACTATGTCCTTTTGCCGAGGGACCTTCTTCTCGAGCGCATTGCAAAGTGCCCTTAGATTATCAGCATTGTACACCCGAAACATATTTCGGGCGCAATGTGATTGGTCAATTGGTTCATTGGCATCACTTGAGGAAGTTGAGGTTGGTGTTGAATTAGGGTTTGAGGAAATGAACATGTTGGTATGTCTATGATGTGGATGATTGTTATTTTCGCGGTCTTGAATAGACATTGTGATCCTTGGTTCACTGGCAAAGAAATTCTTTGGCTCGAAACTTTGGTGGGTATTTTGCAATTTCATAGGGTCATATGAGAAATTTGAGGTTGAAGAAGATGGTGAAATAGATGAAAGACTTAAGCTTCTCTCAAATGATGGTGATGAAGTCGAAACTCGAGAAATATTATTGCTCCATCTTTTGCAAAGATCTTTGACTGGTAAAGAGTCCTAGATAATAATTAACAACATAAGAAAAAGATGAGTTACTTTTGCTAAATTTTTACATGGATTATAATCATAATCAGTTCAATTTATTTGACTTCTTGTCTAATCTTTTGACAAAAGTATTAATCTAGCTAGTATAAGGATTAAAGGATAAGTAATTACCTGATCATTATTATTGCTAATGCTGCATGATCTTTTGGTATTCTCCTCCTTGTACTGTTGGAGCCATGACGGAAGAGTTGTATTGCTGGTCTCACTAGTACAAGGAGTACTCTGGCGGCTTCTGTTGTCGTCAATCCTACCACCACCGCGAACACCATCCATCATCAGCCAACCACTTCCATTGACCTCGATTTTCTTGTTTATCAATGGACTTCGTACATCACTAATTATACAAAGGAGATAAAACCAGTTTAGCGAACCATTAGCAACTACAAAACATGTACTTGATCGATCATTTACATAGCTATAGTGTTAAACATTTTCAATACATAGAACTAAATGGTCTAGGATATATATATATGCTTGATCGTTGAAAAATATTGCATGTATCGGACCCTCCTCTAAGTTATCTCGTTTGGAGCGAGAGCCTCTTTAAAGACACAAGGGTAATGATAATAATAAAGACGACGATTCCTAACTATAACCAAGAAGATTAATTCATCATGAAGTAATAAGAATTACCTGTCTGAGATTAGACTCAAGCCCAAGCTATCAGCAGGGATAGTAATGGCATGAAGACCCCAAAGATTCTCAAGTGAAGGTTGGCCACTTTGACATCTCATATATGTTTGGAAAGTTGCAATTCCAAGAAGCCATAACTTTCCATTTTCAGCGTAACTCAACACCAATTTCCCGATCTCCATGATCATATGCTCAATAGGGCAATAATAATTTCTCCTTACTGGTTGATTTTGATCATCCAAAACAACTATATTATTACTGCTTGCCCTAAACTCATTTGCCCACTTAAGATCATCCAAGTAAAAAATCAACCCTTTATAATTACTATTACTATTACTATTGCCATTATTATCCAAACACCAACTCTTAACAAGGGATTTAATCTCCACAACTCTTTGATCAACTTCTTCTCTTGAAAGATGACCAAAAGAACAAAATGAAAGTTGAACACATCTTACCTCTTTCAATACCTCAGGAACATCATTTCTTTCAACTCTATTCATCACTTCCTTCGCTAGACTCTCCATGGTTGCTATACACTCCCCAACAATCACTGTGTTTCGCTTTCGAGTGTTCATCTTCACTAAGCTCTCTATCACCCTCACCACATCCTCATTTCTCACTCCTTGATTATGATTATTATTAGACATTGATAATCTTGGTTTTCCCATCATCATCTTCACTAATCCTGGTTGGCCCATTGACAAAACTTCAGTATAACTACTATTATCAACACCACCACCATTATTATTATTACTATTATTGTAACAATCCTTAACCTTGATATTAGTATTAGTATTGGTATTATTAATATTAGAATTGTTACTAATATTAGAATTATTATTTGGAGAATTATTTGGGGAAAGTGGCTCAACGGAAACAGCTTGTTCAACCTTCCCTTTAACCAAGGTGCTAGAAAACCCTGCTTCTCTCATAACCCTACTTACACTTGGGTCATCAAGTATAGAAATGATAAGTTGCTCAAGCTCAATCTTCACAGCTAAGAGAGGCTGCTGCTGGGTCTCTATGGACCCACGTCGCTGGTAAGCCTGGGCCCGCTTGAACGCGGCCACGAGCGCGTTGGCGATGCTCGGGTGGTGGATTTGAGACGAGTGAGGGCCGAGCATCGGGCTTGAGGTGGACGTAGGGAGCCGGTTCAAGGCCACGTTGAAGCACAACTCAAGGGCCCGGCACTGGAGAGGGTGTGAGTGGGACTGTAGGCATGCGGCCCGAAGTAGGCCCGATGAGGCTGATAGCATGGTGTGCGCTACGTGGAGTGGAGTCACCTGTGCATGGCCTCGCCGCTTTGCTAAGCCTACCGCTTGTTTGACCACCGCGGCCGCGTCCGGTGTTAGGGCTTGTTGGATGGTATAACCTTGTGACCTCATTTATACTATGATGATTTTGATATTGTGATCAAATTTGACAAATACTCCCGTAGTCTAAGAGCATGTACAAAATTCGACTTCAAAGTTTCTGAGACGGCCCCATACAGATATATGAGTGTGAGTATATGATGACTTAGCTCATAAGAGAAATGGAAAACTTTTTAAGGTGGATATCATGAATTAAGGGAGAAGTTGGAAATTTCATGCCACTAAGGAGTATGAAGTGTTTTGGGAAAGTCTAGTAAAGAGTGTGAATGAGAGTGTTGTGGAATTATATGATGAGGGAATTATAATATAAGGTTTCAAAAATAAAAAGAAATACTTTTCTTGTAAGTGAGGTAAAATTAAGGAGGTCCAAAGTGGATTGAGTAGTGGAAAAGTGGAATGCATGTGGTGACAAGCAGTACGAAAAATATGATTCAGCAAATAACAAAGGGAGCTCAGCTTTGCGCGCTCATATACCTTTTTTCATATAAGTAAGACGCTTTTAACAAATGAATAATATCGCTACCCATTTATAATAGAAAGATACATATTTGTATCGTCTCAATAAGCTCTCTATTTCTACTTTTTCACTAGAATTTTGATAAAGAAGTTGGGTTTAAAATGAGTAAGTAGTGGGTCTCTTCCTTCTATGCGAATGTATGGGAAGCTTTCGAATAATGGTTTTTTCATGGGTGAATGAATTCGTCGTCCTAGAAACCAACACCCTCCTCAAAACTTAAGAGCACGATCAAATCTTGGGGGGGTTCTTTGAGGATGATCTCCTATCATTTTTATCTAAATTATATGATGAATATCTTGGAAAAGCATCGTGATCAAGTTCTTATGATACCAATGCAAGTATAAGCTAAGTTAATCTATAGGATTTCCCTAGTTATTTAAAATCACTTAGGCTGTGTTTTGTTAGCTTGCTGATCTAGCTTAAATAAACTCAGTCCAAATTCTCTTGAATTGAACAAGGAGGGAATCATGCATTCATATCATCAGCGGGAACACTCTCCGGAAAGTTGTTTACAAGCAAAGATCTGAGAGAATCAAGGTTGGCCTAGTGCTTAAAAAATCAACCTATCTAGGGGTTCTTCTGGGCTCGAACCATCTTATTCTCATCACCGCAACATTAACTGCTCTGCCAAAACAAAGCAAAGATCAGCTCTGAAATCGAACATTTGCTAGATGTTATCTCTGCTCAATCGAGCTCCCTTCTTTTGTTAACTTCTAGCACAAGCATTCTCGGCTTTCATGGGATCATAATGCCCTGTATTTGTTTTAGACGTCTTGGACCTCTAAACTGGAAGTATAACAATGATCTTAAATTTAAGGGCATCAAAATGACCTGATTAGAAATTAGGTTGCAAAGAATAAGGATGTGTCATTGTCTACGCTGAATCCTACCAGAACAGAAGTACGGTACACGATCTGATGATATCTAAATGAGGTATCTCACTTGGAGCACCTGATTTGTAACGACTTACATGCATGTTATTCTTTGATCATACAAGAGATGTAGTCGTAAATACATAAGAGGACTAATCATCTCGAACATATTTCGACTCAAACTCATACAACAATCCACCTCTACTAAGCAAGACTTGAAGGCTGAATTGATATTCTCGAGGTTTGCTAGCCCCAACATTGTGTTTGGGTTGAGCACTCATAAGACAAGATAGAAGAAAAAGCAGGATTTCCATCTAACTGCCCACCATTTCCCTTTTGTCTTATGCGTGCTCACCCCAGCAGTGTTGGGGCTTGCAAAACTCGATCTCTTAACCAAAACTTCTCTAATGCTTCATCTTAAATAAAACTCACTTTTAGTAATCAGTATCATGTAAAATCAATAAAAACAGGTCCGAGCCACATCGCAAAGAGAAGTGAGAGTCCACTTCACAATAAAAAGGAGGTTCTACTTCCATTCCAATCTGGACAAGGAGTAATACTATGCTTCACAAAATGACTAGTTCAGTGCCTACGGAAAATCCTTTCTTGAACAACATCTAATCCCAACATGAGATTGAGCCCTTGGAATGAAGACCAACAAATTGAGGCTATGTTCATCTCCACTCGCATACAGATTTTATAAATTACGTAAACGAGACTCGTTTGTAAACTATCAGCTCAGGTCATAAGCATCAGTTCTTCTAACACCAGATGAAGTCATAAAACAAGCATGAATCACATAAGCTCATCTCGTATGACATGCACATGAGATACGATATCCATAGAGAGTACTACAGACTCAGAAATCACTAGCTTTTGGTATACGTTTCAATCCACCAATTCTCATCTGAACATCCAAATTCAATTGGCAATAGGATAACACCGTAATCACAAGTTATAAACTAGTGACTTCATCTTTCATTTTTCGAATGGGATAATAACTCGATAGACACCCAAAATTAATATGTTGGGATTTTTGCTTCCCTAATATATACGAAAACCCTAGAGTTTGGAAAATCCATATCAACAATCTAATTAGAAAAAGTGAGGGACTTTGATTTAGCCTTATATTTTCACAAGTTGAGGTAGCCTACAAGTAAGTTTTGTGGTCAAGTGGACCTAAGAAAGACCATAATTTGACCACAACCTTTTATTTCCATTCTTTTGTGTTTTTCTCCAAAATGAGAGACATGAAGAATAAAAGAGATAAAAGAGAGAGGAGAAGAAGATTTATCACTTTTGGTCCATCAGCCAACTCCCAAAGACCTGAAAAGAGAAGTGGGGAAACTCTTTCTCTAAAGAAATTGAGAACTGTGTATCAAATTATTGCTATTATATTCATGTTTTTTTTTTTTTTTGCAACTCTCCCCAACTGAAAGACAAGAATAAAGGGCATTTTTTTTTACTTTTCATGGATTAAATAAGTTCTGAATAATGGTCTAAAACAATTAGTACAATAAAGGTTTTAAGGTTGAGGGTATGTTTGTATAGAAAAATTTAAAAACTCATCTAAAACCTGGTATGACGATCATGTCTGATACTCTGATATGCCCTCCGTCTCAATATAAGGTTTTCACTCTTCCTGCACAAGAAATAAAGAAATTCAGGATACATAGAAGAGTGAAGATGAGTACAAGTTTACATGAGAGGGAAGCCGAAAAACACGCGCGGTGTTATGAGTAAAAATTCTAGAAAAAAAATTTGCATGAAATTAAATAGAGAATTCAATGTAGCATAATCTTGTCTAAAACATTGCCTATAATTTGTTTTTGATGTGGTTTTTCCTTTTCAGCCATCTAAGCTAAAAAGCAAGGAATAAAGTGATGTATTTTCATTCCAATCGATTGATTGCCATCTAGTACACTTGACACTTTGAATGCATAGGGATTATGAACTGAACCCAAAAACATTCCTCCCTCTCTTTAGTCTTTACTCTCCCCCCACATTATTTCATAAAGTTGAAGCTTTTGGACCCTCATTCATTCAAAAATAAAGCCATCAAATGATGAATATTGGGCAGGGAAAAGAGGAAATTTAAAGAGCAACTGATCATAACGAACTCGATATACAGTCGTCACAGTACCCACACTTCAAAGTTGCGCCATTTTTATCATGCCTCGACTATTATTGCTCTCATCATGTTACTAGAAAGGGTGAGGCATTTTGGTAGTAATGTTATTAGCACGGCAAAGTCTCATAGAAATTCAAGTGACATATAACAGAAATCCAGTCAATTGACTGGGTCTAGTACCATCAGATATAGGTACCTAAAGTCATCAGCTGTGATTATATTAGCCTGACCTTCAACATATGAGAACTAAATAAACCATACAGAATTACAGACATACTCCATCACTAGGCTCGTAATTTCAAGGACACATGAACATGAGCATAATACTATAGATTCCTGAGTATGGCTTAACATATGATGAGAACTAAATCAACCATGCAGACGTTTCCCATCATTAGCCTCGTAATTTCGAGGACACGTGAACATGATCAGAATGCTACAGAATTCACAAGTAAGGCTTAACTTCTCACTGCCTCAACTAGCCGAGATAAAATGCAAAAAATAAGAAACCAAACACCAAATGATAAAAATTGATATTTTATCCAATACTAAATACATTATATGACTACACCTTAAAAATGTGTCTATGTCTACAGTAGGCTATATGGCTAAAAGTTATTACGAATGCAAAACCTAATTAAAATCCAACTTCGAAAAATATTTACTCCAATACTCCATTCCAATTTGCTAATTTATAACATTTAATGACCACTTCTCATACAGTCATACTAGCTAGTGAAAATGGGTATAAAGGTATTTCTACTCTTTTATTGTTTTCTCTTGTATTTGGCTTACAATGGACCCTTACTAAAATTGAATCTTTTTTTAGTGAAACTAAGGCCATACAATTCTCAAATGAAAATTCGTATTTGATATGTATTATACGAATGTTAGAACCAATTTAATTGGATCTAAACTGAATTGATCGTTTTCAAATTGTACAAGACCTAACCCACCCATTCATACACTATTAATATAGTGAAATTCTACATGCAGAAGAGGACGGGATTAAACATTGATTAAGCCTAAAGGGTTGATAGATTCTGCCATATCAGTAGAAATAATGTTGTCTGAAATAAGAATCTCGTTTTGGAACTTTTCCTAAAACTAATCAAATTTAGTACAAAATGAATTGCCTAGGGAGCCTAATCCTACACCTTAATTAAAAGTGAAACAAAAACTTGTAACTAGTAATTTAGTATCTAGGCCAGATTGTAAGAATCTTAAAACAAAAGCCTACTGCTCCGATGCCTTTTAGTGAGGGAAGTCCTGTTTAGGGTTCTTAATTTAGGAAGGTATTCCTAAGCATTTTTTTTATTCGCACCAGTCTTTTTAATTCAAACTCAAGGTGTACAGTACCATATAGGGCGGCAATGCTCTCTAGCTCGTTAGGGCTCAAACTTAAACAAGAGCTCGTACAGAGTACACTCGTTTATTCTCACATATAAATCCGTTAAAAAACTATTTTATCATCACAGAAGGATCGTAAAAAGGCATTTAATCTATAAGCACGTGGTTGAGGTAGCAAGGGACTCCACCTATTTAACTAGAGGTCTTAGGTTCAAGCCTTGAAAATACAACCTGACTCAAATCCACAGTGAACTGAATGATGCAAACCGAAAGAAAATAACCATTTAAAATATGAAACTAAGGAGCTAGCCGTTCACTTTTGAATTCTCTCTACGATTTGCTGTGGACCATATTGGGTTGCTGGTCATATTCTTCAAGGTAGCATGCCTTTGCATGGAAAGGAGAGAAGCACCACTATCCACCTTATCAAGGAAGAATAGCATGAAAGGAAGGAGAAAAAGGTAAAAATAGCCATCGCCATTTCATTGATCACTACGTACTCTTTTTCCCAACAAACGAGAGATCTCCCTTTCATTCCTCAATCATCTTCGACTTTTACTCTATTTTTTACCCCTAAAACAAAGACCCATGACCAAAAAATTTGGTGCAACACTAATATTTTATTTCTTTCATGCCCACATGTCCTCTGCCTAGAAATCATCTGAAGAATGAGGAAAACCCAAGTGGTTTAGAAAAGCCCTAAGCAGGAATAGGATAATGACTATCTTATATCATGTTATTTACCGCCTCCAACTTATAACGAAAAATTTACGCTCCCATCAACTAGAGAAGCATAAAGATATTACGTTTTTATAATCAAGAATGTAAAAATCAATCTAAATAGCGTAAAAATCACATACTCCGCATAGGAATTTTCTAAGGTCTCCACCACCAGCAACACAATGTAATACGTAGAAACATGAAACATGAGTACATAACCTGTCGTAAAATATATAGTAGCTTGAATGTTTCTAGCATACCACATAGCATACAAGAACTAACCAGGAGAAAAGCTGCATGCCAAAAATCTACCTAGAACCTATCACTTTCTCATAGAAACAACCATAAATAATAAAACCATAATCATACTCCATGATAAATCATGATTTATGCACAATTATATCAAGAGTTGAAGGGGAATTGGGAATGGAATGATAAGCAAATAGCATAATAGAAAAAAGTGAAAGAGAGAGCTAGGAACACTCACAGAACAGAAGCTAACTTGAATTTCGCGACCATCATTGTGTAACTTCAGAACTTTAAAAACCTCTGTCTGTAATGCAAGGAAGTCGGATCCAATATACGCAGCCTAGAGAAAATGTATCTAGATAATCCAAAATGAAAACTACGTCAAGAATGACATCAACCAAATGGTAATTCACAATATATGAAACGTAAGAGTATCATTCTACCGTACTGCAAAGCCAAAAATAGTAAGTTTTTACATATATAAGAAACGGAAATTATCATCATTGTGCATATAACTACCATCGCATACATAATGAACACCTGATCCTTCGAAAATTTACAAAAATGCAGTCATCTTTCTTTCTCGAATCCATCTTCGTTGATAGATAATAGAAACAAAAAAAAAACTAAAGAGGGTTTTGTGAAGACAAATCCAGACTCCTCCGAAGTTGAATGCAAAACACACTCCAAGAGCACCCCGAGGAAAGGTAAACACTACACTAATTCAAATAAAATTTCATCCTAAAACAGTAAAACTCATTGGCAGTAAGAGGATATACTAAGGATTAAATTTAGGTATTCTCACATTTCCTATGTTGTACAGAATATTAACTTTCCTATGTTGTGCACGTATGCTTTACTATAGTCCTATAGACAATCAAGACGAATTTTCAAGCCTTTCTTTTCTCTCTACGCTCCTTCCACAACAAGGAATTCCATTTACATAATTTTTGGATCATTGAAGGTTCTAAAGCTAAGTAGGCATACACAGGTAAATTGTTAGCAGGATAATCTTCCTGAGCATAAAAATTTATGACAATTAAGCAAGCCTGATGTTTTTCTGCTGCTAGTAATTGCAACTTTTAGGATTCCAGATATGGCATGATAAGCAGGTGTAATAGAAAAGCATAGAATACATATGCACAAGATAGATCTGAATTATTATGTTATCCTTTTTATGATCTCATTACAAGTGAAAAAATCCTACGTGTTTCTCATTTTCTCAAAGAGCCTTCACGGTCCTCACTCAGTCAAAAAGCTTATATCTTTTCTCGGCATAAAAAGACATACAAAGGCATCAAATAATTTGAACAATGAACCATAATGCAAAAAAGTCAGAAAAGGGGAGTTTGAACCATACAAGGAAATATAACAGTTGCTTTAAAAAGAACCCACCTCTTTTTCACCCTTAACGGTTAACTTGTTATGTAAGGGATGCTGCTCATGACTAAACCAAAAAAAGCCATCCACAGCTCTTGGTTACCAAAACCATGAAAGAACAATACACCTCCACAAAAGTGCGTGTCAAAGAAATATTATGCTCCTCACCTTTCCTAAAGCACTATCAAAATAATTGTTGCATTACTATCACGGAAAAGTTAATCGGACTGTTCATTTTAACTTGATACATTACTTCTCTACTATGTATGAATTCTGGTACTTTAAAGTGAGTTGAGGATCAAGGTTGGCCTAGTGGTTAGGAATTCAACCTACATGGGAGATGTCCGAGTTCAAATCCTCATATCTACACTCTCGCAATATTCACGGATCCTATGCACCCAAAAAAAAGGTGGAGTTAACTGCCTAAAGGCCCAAAATATTTACAACATGGCTCCATACCTAACTATCCAACATGGTAAATGAAGTCCGGTAATTCAAAGAAACATAATAACCAGCAAACTTTGTTTCTCACCATGTCGTTTTTCCTCAACCATATATATCGAACACTGAACACCCAAACATCATATATACACTATAGGTATCAGACATTGAACACCCAAACTGAGTCTAGTACCCAAAACATAACTCCTCCAAAACCTAGCCAGGACAAAGTTCACAGTCATCATCTGCTCCAAACCCGAATACCCGATTGTGAAAAATGGGAACAGACAGTGTTTAGAGGCCTCAATATTACATCACCTTTTGCTTAAAGCAAAGCACTCTACCAGAA
>JBBYHQ010000001.1:23303275-23314116 GCA_038382645.1 Spergularia azorica
TAATTCATATATTTATATATAGTGCGACACGTAGCTCTATGACATGGCATTTGCAGATGACAACTATGCGAAATCAATTATGTCATACCACGTGGATTAGTAATGTTAGCCTATTACTATTATTATATAGATGTGATATGACACAAAACGCAAACCTGGATCAATTTTATAAAGGTTTTAAACAATCTCAAATTGAATCCGAAACGATAACCTGAAAAGTATCTCAAATGTCACTTAAATTGCGTTTCATATGCACCAACTCATTGACTCATATAGTCATCCCGCTACTACATACCCTCGTCACGCTTGGGGTGTGTGTTTCTAATTTTGATTTCCCCTTTTCTTTTTTAAAAACAAAAATTCCCGTTTTAAAAAGAGTAGGCAATTCAATATGTTAAACGGAATTATAATGGTATACATCAACAAACATATAAGAAGTACTCTGTATGAGTAAAAGTTTGTTAAATAGTGTAATACTGTAATATAACACAAAACGCAAACCTGGATCAATTTTATAAAGGTTTTAAACAATCTCAAATTGAATCCGAAACGGTAACCTGAAAAGTATCTCGAATGTCACTTAAGTTGCGTTTCATATGCACCAACTCATTGACTCATAGTCATCCCGCTACTACATAACCTCGTCACGCTTGGGGTGTGTGTTTCTAATTTTGATTTCCCCTTTTCTTTTTTAAAAACAAAAATTCTCGTTTTAAAAAGAGTAGGCAATTTGATATGTTAAACGGAATTATAATGGTATACATCAACAAACATATAAGAAGTACTCTGTATGAATGAAAGTTGTTAAATAGTGTGATACTGTAATATAACACAAAACGCAAACCTTATTCAATTTTATAAGGGTATTAAACAGTCTTAAATTGAATCCGAAACAGTAACCTAAAAAGTGTCTCGAATGTCACTTAAATTGCGTTTCATATGCATCAACTCATTGACTCATAGTCATCCCGCTACTACATACCCTCGCCACGCTTGGGGCGTTGGTTTGCCATGGGTGCATGTATGGTGCATGTAATCTATTTACATCTTCAAGAAAGCCTCAAACTATCTGCAGGCGAATTCACAAAAATACAGTACAATAAATTGAGTTTTCGATCTTTAACTTATAACCTTTGTGACTCTCTACAACTATTTCAAACAACAAAGTGATCAGTTAGATCAGACAATTCCAATAATTACACTACTGTGACCTCTAAGAAAAAAACATTTTGCACTATTATTATTGCCTTTGGCCTTCAATTTTGTGTTACCATTAATTAATTGTGGCAATACAAAACTTCCAATTCAATTCGATGCTCATCTGACAAAGATTTCTTTGTCTGCGTCTTGTAGTTCGTGTGGACGATACATTACGCTTCCCCATTTTCACGTGAATTTTCGTCGCCAGCCAAAACCAACATATTTCCGGGCTTCTTTTTGGATTGTGGTCTACCTCTTTACGACCGATATTGTCTACTTCTGCGTGGCCTTCACATACCGTACATATTACCCCAATAGCATATATCCTGGATCATTTTTTTTTTTACTTTTTTACTGATGAGGTTACTTTATTACCTCAATGCCTGATTGCCTGTGTGTCAGCTGATAATATTATACATTGCCTAAGCTTCAAAATTATGACAAAACTTGCAAACTTACTCAAGTCGCAAAGCGCACACAAAGTTTGACAAGTTCAGTATATGTGCACCCAAAGCGCAAAGTAATACTAGTATTAACAAGTTACGGATACTTTTAGCTAGCCTTAAACATGCGTGCTAGATAAGCGGAGGGTTTATTCATAACGAGACTCGGTTACACCTACATGGGAAATAAAGTTGTCCACCATTTTTCTGTTGTCTTATGAGTTGCTGGGATCGACAAGTATTCATATATGACACGAGATGTCGAGTCTCGGTCACACCTACATGGAAACGAGTCGCCTTACAAATCTAATAAATTTGATCGAGATTGCATCTTAAAATCAATCGGTAATAAAAGGTGATTATAAGACAGTTTTATAGTATCATTTGTCACGCACACAAAATTAAAATTAGAATCCAAAACATCCCAAAATATCGGCCTATACAAGTAATTTAAAGAGTCTCTCTTCGATCACATGGCTTCAAGGAGACAAGGAGTCATTCGTCTTCATTAGCCACAGCAGCTAATGTTCAGCCAATCGATCTCAACATTATTTCTCTATTTGAACGGCTACATTGACTTCTTTCATGAACTTAATTACCTAATCCATAAACAAATACCAGATTATGAGAAACTAGAACTCATGCAGTGTCCACGTGAAACTCTTATCATCGGTTGTCTAGGTGTTTGAGAAAATACCGAATTGTCGTGATTTGAAGTCGATATCTCATCATTAAGACTTGATATGAAACAAAAAAGAGTTATCTTGAGTTTTCGACACAAATCTACATTCTTACCGTTAATTACGGCCAAAACATTAGAAATTAAACATGCTTTTGCATGTCCATTCACCCACAAATCCCTCCTACAATACAAGTCACACTTAACATAGTAACATTAACATTCATACTCCACCGAAATCGAGCTAGATAGATATTACTCATACATGATTATTGATGAGTGACCCACACTTCAACTAGAAGAAACCCAACGTACACATAACAACAAGAATAACGAAAACAAACCCCGCAATTTCAAACAAAAAAACATTAACACATTTTTAGTACCTACCCAGATACCCAAATACCCAATAACAATAATTCTACTATAAACTTTTTCTTCATCACTTGCCAAATAACAAACAAAAGCCAACTCACAAATCACAAATCACAAGAAACACAACCCCAAGCAAAAAAAAAAAGCAATGGCCTCTGTTTTCCTCTGTTTTCTCCTCTGCCTCTCCTTCACTTTCCTAATCTCACCCTCATCTTCAACCACCATCACTCTCTCATTATCCCCGTCTTCGAACCCGAACCCGAACCCGTCTTCGAATTCATGGCAATTCAGCTCCCACATTGCGAAATCGACACTCGAAAGAGCTCATCATCTTAAACACCCTAGGAAGAAAACCAAGCCATCTCTTCTACATGGAACTTCCACCTCTCCACTCTATCCACGTAGCTACGGTGGCTACTCCGTCTCTCTCGCCTTCGGCTCACCACCGCAGGAAATCCCCCTCGTTTTCGACACCGGTAGCAGCCTCCTGTGGGTCCCATGCACGTCCAAGTACGCTTGCTCCAACTGTACCTTCTCCCACGTGGACCCCAAAAACATCACTACCTTCAAACCCAAGTTATCCTCCACCACCAAAATCATCGGCTGCCGGAACAGGAAATGCGGATGGCTGTACGGGCCCGACGTGTCGGCCCGCTGCCCGGATTGCGGCCCGAAGCTAGCCAACTGCTCAAAACCTTGTCCTAGCTACCTTATACAGTACGGCCTCGGAGCAACCGCTGGCGTGGCAATTTCGGAGAACCTCGATTTGCCAGGTGGCGTGATTCGCAATTTTTTCATTGGATGCTCCCTTTTGTCTCTGCAGCAGCCGCAGGGAATCGCCGGCTTCGGGCGAGCCCCTACGTCGCTGCCGAACCAGCTCAAGCTTAAGAAGTTCTCATATTGTCTTTTGTCACACAAATTTGATGACACTCCCAAAAACAGTAAGTTAATACTCGATGGCGTTGGAAAAGTATTCAACGCCAGCGAGGTTATTAAAGGCGTGAAGTACACGCCTTTTCGTAAAAACCCCAAAATGTCCCCTTACGATGAGTACTACTACATTAACTTGAGAAAAATTACCGTGGGTAAAAAGCAAGTTAAGGTGAAATTACCTTCTAAGTTTTTAACCCCCGGGCCTACTGGTAGCGGGGGAACCATTGTGGACTCCGGGTCCACCCTCACCTCCATGGACCGGCCCGTGTTCGAGCCGCTTGTGAAGGAGCTTGCGGCCCAAATGGGCCATTTCAAGCGGGCCGTAGAGATTGAAGCCCAATCGGGTTTTGGGTTGTGTTACGACGTATCTGGGATGAAGAATATTTCTATTCCTGAGCTTGTTTTTCACTTCAAGGGTGGGGCAAAGATGGAATTGGCTGCCGGAAACTACTTCTCGTTCATAGGAGATGTAGGTGCGTTGTGTTTAACCATTGTGTCCGACACGAGTCCGGCCGGGCCTGTTGGCCCGGCTGTGATACTAGGGAATTACCAACAGCAGAATTTCTACATTGAGTATGATTTGGCGCATCAGAGGATGGGTTTCAAGAAGCAGAAGTGTGGATAGTAAGCTAACATTAGTTTAGTTGTTTTTTAACAAAGGTTATGTAAATAAGTCAGCTAGTACTTAAGCTAGATTGATACATAACCTGATATCTTTGTGCATTTTCAATTAAATTGCATTTTCATCATTTTGTTTGACAATGAACTTAGATTAAATTAAATTATTAGTAATAATCTAAAAAGTAGTTAATAAGAACCGTTTTAATTTGCAATGAGACAAGAGGTTTAAAAATTAGACTAAGCTAAAGCATAATAAAGGACTTTATATACGGAGTATGTCTTTACTAATATGCTACCAGTATACGATATGAATCATATCGTACGTAAATACTCGAACCGTAGCTCTTTTGCATGTTCGCATATCAAATCAAGGCTACGTACGCCCTCCAAAAGTGAGACAACATCAATGATCATATGGCTCGGTACTAGCTGATCAAATGATCAGTACCAATGATATATGACGTGTACACGAAAAATCGAAAATAGAAGTCTTTTTTAATCACTCTGAACAATCAAACGCATGTACGGATAGAAACAATTATTTGTCTAAGGTGCACGAGGAATCTGAATATGATAATTATTGTACAATTTTGTATGTCTACTCATCGAACTTTTGTCATTTGACATAGATATTTATACGATAAAAGTGTGGTATGTAGTCGTAGGAGCAATTGTTGCCCTGATAGACTGAAGCACAAATTAAAGCAAGAGGTCAACTATTACAGGAAATTTGAGAGAGATGGATGCATGTATGGTAATTAAGCAAGGACAATATGTGTAGCTTTTGCACATGGAAGATGATTTGGGTGGAGACTCGAATCATTTGGCTTGGAAATTAGTGGATTACGTACATTTTAGATAACTTTTACGGATGTCTTTTTATTGCACTCTTGGAGTCTTTTGAGGGCTTATTAGGACTTAGAACAAGGAACCATACAAGGGAACAAGAAAAATCATAGGATATTAGGATTGGAATTCGGAGCTACCTCGCCCATACAAGAAACTCGTTCACACAAAAGTACTTGATTTAGAAACTAAAGTCGATTAATGTGAGTGACACACTGTCACACGTATTCTCAGTGTTGATCAAGACATTTTCTTATTTATTGATTTTTTTTTTTTTTTTTTTTTGGTGACTTGAGTCCACAAACTTGTTTTTACAACATGACTATATTGGGCTTCCAACATAAATTTGACCCGATCGAAAACGTTCCGGACCAGTATTAACCAAAATTTGCAATTGACCTGGTCAATGACCCAAACCCGAATCCTAACCTGATAGGTTGACATAATTTATCTCGTAGATCAAAACGCTCGGGCCCATGCTTAAATACCATGTGCTAAATTACATACTTTCAGCCCATAAAATGTCCTCTTTGTTTTTGGTACTGAGCCCACAACATTGTTGTGTAATTGTGCTGAACCTAAGTGTTCCCAAGTCCATACAAAATCCTTTTCCACGATTGATATGTACCCTTACATTTTTAGACACACAGTTTAAAATGCAAACTTACGATAATGTCCACCAATTTCTTTTGTAATTCTCACTGAAGATTAGGAAACGATTTTCTTTACCGCGACAAGGTATATTCATAAGACTACATACTCCTTATATTTTATTTAATTATTTATGTTGGGTCGGGTTTTATGAGGGGAAACCAAACCCAACATAAACTATTGAATGATATGGAATGAGTACTTTATTTAAGTGCTCCTTAATTTAAGTGAGCTGATACCAAGAGTTAGAGTAAATATATATATCACTCGATTGTCAGATCAACACGTTCGAATCAAGTCATTCTACAACTACTCAACATTTCATACTATCATTGTTTTCCCTATTGTCCTTTAAAAGTGGCGCCTAGACCCTAGTTACGAAGGAATAATTCTTAACGAAAGGATCATATGGTGTATATTTGACTGTGTGTTCGACTGTTCGTAAAGATGAAAGAACAAGTCTTCTTCAAGTCTTTAACGTTTCTTTCACGACTACCACGCACATACAGACATTTTACTTGCAATATGAACACTTGATGGGACGACGAACTTTCCAACAAAAAATTCCGCTTCTAGACCCACACATCTATTTTACGTAGGATCCCATGGGTGAACCCACACGGCGTATTATATTTAAAGAGTTCAATTAACTCTGCTGTTGTCTGCCTGTTCCGATTTATTTTAACATTTGATTTAGATATATAATAAAATGAATTTTCAAATAAATAATGACAAAAATGAAGATAGAGGGAATAATTAGGAAATTGAGACCTCGAGGACATCCTTGAGAGTTTAACACCCAGTGAAATTAAGCAACCATTTCAAATGATAACCAATTGCGGTCCGACCAACCATTGCGTTTATATCACACATAACAGGTGTCGACACGATATACAAGATATGTACGCCTATATTAGATTAGATTAGATGACATTTCTTCCTTAGAGAAGTTCTCTCTCTCTCTCTCTAGTGTTCTACCATCAACATCACAAGTTGATCACAAATTGAAAACATCAGAAGTACTCCCTCCATCCCCCTTTAACACCCCGCTCCTAGGAATCTATATGTAAACAATAGCAAAATTATCTATAACATAATCAAGTGTGATAAATTAAAGATGACATGCAATAAAAAATATGGTTGTGTAGTAATTTTAACGTATTTGCAGTAAATTTATGACATTGGTAGTAAAACCAACATTGAAACGGATTTATCAATAAAAAAAATTTGAACTGATTTAATTCCAAAATCAACAACCCTTAATTGTCTCACTTTCCTTATAATCCATCATTTGCTAAATTATACAACAAAATTTACTGCACCTTTAATTATTTTTACTACAAATTAGCCATAAACACTTTTTTATTTCACTTGTTTACATATAGACTTCTAATATTTTCGAAAGGAAAATAGGGTGTTTAAAGGAGAACGGAGGGAGTAGTTTTAATATAATTGAGTTGAAATTTCTAACTGTTTTTACAAGTCTATAAGACTATAACTCGTATTCTCATCATGCCATTTCCATATTCCAAGTCAAAGTACGTAGTCATTACTCTTTCAGTCTTTTCACTCTTTTGTGTGCGAGCTTCTTAGAAATTCCCCAACATTTTTGCTGACTTATAAAAAGACTTATTCTGCTCGAATTATTAGACACAAAAATACTCACAGATCAAACAAATTAAAGAAACGAACATAATACAATATGAGAATTTCAAGTGTATTATCATTATCCTTGTACCTCTTCTCCATCTTATTCATCACCCCTTCACTATGCTCAACCCACATCACTCTTAAGCTTGCACTCTCCAAAACTAGAAAGCATCACCATCACTCAACAACCAAGCATATCAACACACCCAGCAACGGCGTCCGTCTTTTCGCCACCACCCCACCAGAAGTTTACACCATCTCCCTCTCTCTCGGCTCACCCCCACAATCCATCCCGGTCCTTTTCGACACCGGTAGCAACAACATTTGGGTACCTTGTGGCACCAACTACTCTTGCTCCGACTGCTTCGTCAAAACCTCTAAAATCGTCACCTACAAGCCACATTTATCAACATCCGTACAATCTGCCACGTGTGATGATAAGAAGTGTCAGTGGCTCGACACCCCTCAATTCGCAGGCAGCTGTCTCGATTGCAACAACGTAGCGAGCTTATCAAACTGCTCTAGTCCTTGCACCTTCATTGGAGATTACGGCACTGGCGGCACCACGGGCCAAGCCGTCACTGACAAGCTACATCTACCTAGTCAAGTTGCGATTGATGACCTTTTCTTCGGCTGCTCGAGCAAGTCAATCGAACTTGCTCAGGGTGTCGTCGGGTTTGGTCGTCTCCCAGCCTCGCTCCCGAGCCAGCTCAAGCTCAGTAAATTCTCATACTGCCTCGTATCCCACAATTTCGACGACGATAAAAACGTGAGTAGCAAGCTAGTGTTGGGAGACTCATGTGAAGTAACTATTCCCGACGTTCGGTACACCCCTTTCGTTAAAAACCCTCCTATGTTACCGTTCAATACTTACTACTACGTGCAAGTAACAGAAATTACCGTGGGTGGAAAACACGTAAATTTACCATACGGGTTACTTCTTCCTAACGCTAAAAGTGGCAATGGGGGAACTATCGTTGACTCTGGGACTGCCGCTACTGTTATGGCACCTGCCGTGTACGGGCCCATCATGAAAGAGTTTAACGCTCAGTTGACCCCGGATCAGCTAAATCGGGTCGTTCCGGCTGGCCCGCTGTCGTGTTTCTATGTCTCCGGCGAGCGAAAAGCGGTGTTGCCGGAGGTGGTTTTTCACTTTAAGGGTGGTGCAACGATGGATTTACCGGTGGAAAATTACATGAATTTAGTAGAGGATGTTGTCTGCCTACCCTTTGTCAATCAGACGACCGCAGTCGGGTTGGATGGAGCCGGGCCGGGTATTATCTTGGGAAATTATCATCAGCAGAATTACTACCTTGAGTTTGATTTGAAAAACGAGAGGTTGGGTATAAAGAAGCACAATTGTGCGGCGTAATGTAGAATGATCATACGACTTTAGGCTTTTGTAGGTCATGTAATTGTGTGTGTGTGTTTTTTTTTTTTTTTTTTTTTCAAGCCAATTTTATGTACCGTAGGCTCATGCTAGAGGTCTACAGTGTAGACACTCAAAAATGTCTACAATAAAAAATAATTTTACTACATTAATAAAATTTTACTACTCGCACAATTAAATTTACTACATGAATTCTCAATTTTACTACTACTAACTCAATTCTACTTTGTAGACAAATTAATTGTGTGTACATTGTAGACCTCTAGCAATTTGCTTTCGTAATTACTACGTTACATATTATTAATGTCTTCTTTTCTCTTTAATTTCCATTTTTGACTTTTTTTTTTCAAGCAAATTGCTAGAAGTCTACAGTGTACACACAATTAATTTGGCTACAATGTAAAATTGATCAGTTAGTTGTAGTAAAATTGAGATCAGAGTAGTAAAATTAATTGTAATGAAAATTTCAGGTAGTAAAATTAATTGTGTGATTAGTAAAATTTTGATCGTGTAGTAAAATTATTGCTTATTGTGGACACTTTTGGGTGTCTGCACTGTAGACCTCTATCATGGTCCTTTTTTCAATTTCTCGCAATCACGCATGTTGCAGATCACCAAAAGAACCATAGCCAAATTCTAGAGGTTTAATGTTTACTTTGACTTCATTACACTAATAACAAAAAATTACAACCGACGACAATAATTACATTTTTATTTCTCTCCTAATTAAATTTTACTACCTTAAGTCCCTGACTCAACTTTACTACCGAGTGTGAATTATAATTAGACGCATTAGTTGTGGCTAAACTTTAAACCTCCAATATTAAATTTTCTTTTTGGGGAAAATCAAGAACTTTATTAATTACGTCATCGCCTATACAAAATCTATAGCGCTAACATCCAAAACATCACCCGGTCCGCTATCTACCCAAACCTGGTTTGTATAATCAACAAGACAAAAATGAGCCGCCGTGTGAGCGGTTTTGTTACCTAACCTACGTATATGACGAAAACTACAAGACCGAAATCTACGAGAAAAATTGTAAAAATCTGAAACGACAAAACCAAAGTAAGAAGACAATGAAAAAGAACCGACTGATGAGATCATTATTACTCTAATAAATTCAAATTAGATAATTTCATTATCATTTTTGCCAATTATATCTATTTAGCTACAATATTTTTTTTTATTTTTTTGGTACAAAGGAGCAACTAATGCAGTAATGCTGCGAGAGTGAGGGTATGAGCATTTGAATCCGGGACAACCCCGAGGCAGGTTGAGTTTCTAACTAATAGGCTAACCTTAATCCTCTAGCTACAATAATTAACAACGCTACATTCAATTTATCTACTTGTTAACTCCTACATACTCCCTCCGTTCCACAACCATATAAATTTTCTATTTCATTTGAATATATACGAGAAATTCCGTTTTCAAATTATCAAATGGAAAATTTATAATAGAACCGGAGGAAGTAATATTTTTCCACAACTATACGTACAAACGGCGCCGCACTATGACTTCTCAACATATGGTTCCTAAACTAAAGTGCAGCATATATTTGTCTCAAACACGTACATTTTTCTCTCTAAAGTGGCCCCTAGTTAACTAGGAATACTTCATACATACACATCAACACATGTGAAACGAAAAGATATATTTTTGACTGTTGTTTTCATGAATATAAAAGTCGTCTTCAAAGTCTGATCTACGACGCATCACCCGCACAACCACATACTCTGATCCATATGTAGCAGTCTGCATGCAATAATATGCCCACTTGAGATGAGAATGAAGAACATCACGTAATGAATTCCGCTCCTCTTCCCACATCTATGTCCCTATAATTTGGCTAATGGGCAAACACATCACGTATATAGTACCAAAAGAGTTCAACTGGTGAACATTCTACGAAATAAATGACACATAATAAAGGATCAAAATTGGCCTACTAGTTAGCAAATCGACCTGCTTAGGAGTTGTTCGCGGTTCAGATAATTTTCATGCTCTCTCTCTCTCTCTCTCTCTCTCTCTCTCTCTCTCTCTCTCTCT
>JBBYHQ010000001.1:23330002-23343260 GCA_038382645.1 Spergularia azorica
TTTATTGAGTTCTAGGATCATTTGTATGGATGTTGTTTAAAATGAAAGCAAGGTAGACATACAGGAATTACATTTTGGAATGACATTCCTAAACTGGACTCCCATTTTGTGACTATGTATGTGCCAGAAGGTCAACCTGAAGCTTTCAGCTATTAGGAACAACCTTGAATGCTACAGGCTGTAGGATCTTCTTGTTCAATCTAGTTAGCCTATGAAGAAAGTATGAAACCTTTTTTTTTTTTTTGGGAAGCCAGAGCCAACCATTTAGAAGTCGACCCTTTATCCTCCTGCCACTTAGTCAGGTTATTGAGCAAATCGGGCAAGTGAAAAATTAGGTTTCGTGATGGATATTAATACACAATATAGTAACACTGACTACTATGACATCTATTAGCTCAAAGTGGTAGAGCATTGTGCTATTGGCACAAGGTGTGGGTTCAATTCCCACATAGGCGAAGAAACAACAAGCTTGAATCAAATTAACGATTCACAAGCTAGGGAAAGAACTAGGACTTCATTTAACTGAATGCGTTTGCGAACGGATGTAGTCTCACCTAAACTGCACGGCTGGCAGACCTTATTTCTGGTTACTCTTATGTTCTCTCAGTATGTTAACCAGATTTTTTTTTTTTTTTTTTGTTTTTTTTTTGTTTTTTTTTTTTTGCATTTAAGCTTGAGCTAGTGTTTATTGATAAGCACCTGAACACATCGCCTTGGAATATGATTCTTGCAAAAGGACTTTTCTTGCAATTATAATTTACAGCCTGTGGGAATAATATAAACAGTTTAACCTCCCTACCCCCACCAAAAGAGTATGGGGAATAGGGGAGATTATTCTACGGTAAATTTCAGTAAGTAGTACCCATGGACTTACTTGACAATTGCATATGCAGGATTATCTTGTAGAGGATTATGGTAGTTCTGCATAACAAGGAAACAGAAAACAAACCATCCGAGATAGGAACATACTTCAGAGTGTTAAGTGCAAAAATACACGTTTTAACAAAGATCACAACACAAAGCTTGAGAAAGAAAAGGCGCAAAGGCGCAAATTCACAGTTTTAATTGCCGGAGAAATCACTATACATTGATCAGAATTGCTACAACCTCATCAGCCTCACAAACTTGCCCAAAAACAAAAAATTAAGCTATATACTGTATTGCATATGTATAGTTCCACTAGTACTTTCTAATTACCTAACAAGTAACAACTGATTCGGATCTTACAAACACATAAAATTGGTATTAGGCCGTGTGGGACTCGAACCCACACCAATGTGCATATTGCACAAGGCTCTACCATTGAGCTAACGACCTTTTGCAATTAAAAACGAAAATCGGAGCAAATCCAAGACCAAAACAGTCACTTTATGACAGCAAAATTGTTGGCACGCACAACTACCTAACTTAGAGAAGAACAACCAGATTCTTGAACTACTTTGTTGAAGTCGTAGGGTGAAATGACAAGGGCATCACACAAGTTACAGAATCATAGAGATTTTTCAAAAATAGAATCACAAATAACTACTAGAATCACACACACTAACAAATAGAATCACAAAGACTAACTAATAAAATCACACACTAACAAATATAATCACAAAGACTAACATAAAATCACACAAAGTAACGAACAAAATTACAAACCGATAAATAGAATTACACACCATCAAATAGAATCACACACTCCATCAAATAGAATCATACACTCCATCTAATAGAATCACACACTTCATCCGATAGAATGGCACACTCCATCCGATAGAATCACACACCATCGAATAAAGTCATAGACTCCATTCGATAGAATCACACGCACCATTGAATGGAATCACACGCACCATCGAATAGAATCACACACAATCGAATCAAAACACTCCATCGATTAGAAACACGCAACCCAACGGATATAGATTCACACCATCGGAAGATACCAAGACACACAACACACTATCAAAATCGAAAGAAGAGTCTGCATGATTTAATATCCTATACAGTGTGATTGCAAATTCAATTATATAATCGAGTATGATTCCATATTCAATACAGTATGATTGCAAATTCAATTACGAAATAAAAAATCAGACATAAATTAAAAAAGGATCGAGTTTAGGAATTCGAAGCACCTAAATTAGATCGAAGAATTAGTAGTATGATGCTAATTTCAACTATCACGATATCCATAATTTATGATTCTAAAATTCCCAGTATGATTCATAAAATCATCTAAATTGTTCGAAAAATTGATTGACTAAAATTTGAGAAAAGATAGAATCTGAGTTCAAAGAAGAGAGTACATAACAGATTCCGTCGCCATTGGTGTAGAACTTTGATCCATCGATTGCTCCGTCGCCATTGAAATTGAAGACCAGATTTTTTTTTGGGTTTTGAAGAGAGGGAAAGTGACGAGGAAAGAGAGCGTGCGTTTTTATTTGTCTGATGAGGAATGAGTCCTTGACTTTCTTTTTTCTTTTTGGTCAAGCGTGTGACTTTTTAATCTTGGCCGTTCATATCCTGCAATCTGACGATCCTTATTAGAACTCACGCCTCACCAGAAGCAAGGACCTCACCTGAACCCGCCTGTGTATATATATATATCCACCCCTGTTTTTGCCGCGGCTTTGGCGTCTACTCCTCCAACCTCTCAATACGTACTAAGAAATTCTGAATGAGATATGTCGATATGACCTCCTGCATCGATCGAAAGTCACACACACTCATAAATTACTAACCAAAAATCGATTGAATTAATTATCTACTTCGTACTTTTTATTAAGTTTGTCCTGATGATTATATCTAGAGTTCTTATATCGGTGCGAATCACCTGTATGCTTAAGTCACACCATCTCCACGGCTGCTCATTTCTTGCTTGCTCATCTTCTTTATATCAATCCGTTGACGAAACCATACTTCAAGGCACATTTCCCAACAATATCAATAAAAATAACGAATTTATTGTATTGTAAAAACGAATTTATATACTAGTAGAGTGTAAAAACGTTAATGGTAATGTATTGTCAAAAGTTCTTGTTTCAGTTAATTCATCCACACCAAACGTGATCAACAATGTACGTATCAATAGACAATAACGAATTCACACAAGGCATGATACTCCTTGTATGCTTCTAAACCAAATATTGCGATTGATCCTTAACATATGGCATGTGCGACAACATTACGACCCGCTAATTGCGAATGTTGAGTTGTCGATAAATTCTTACAAAAATCAAAGAGAATATTTTCATTATCGTTGGAGTACTAAGAACTGATTACAAAGTGGACTACACTTCACTATAAAAACTATTCAATCTCCTCCAAATATACACACAAAAATCTCAAACAATCCTCAAACTACTACCTACTACTATGGTACCTCCAAGTTTTCTTTGTTTACTACTCGGTCTCAGTCTCATCTCCGTCACATTCATCTTACCCACGTCCTCCGAGACCATTACTCTTGATCTCATTCGAAGACCAAAACTACATGACAACATTTTCAACCTTGCGGAATCAACTCTTAGGAGAGCATACCACATAAAGCAACTACACAAAGATTCATCCACCACCTCTACCCCTCTTTTCGCCGGCAGTGCGGGCGAATTCTCCATCAACCTTGCCATAGGGACACCCCCACAAGAAATCCCGGTGTTCTACGACACCGGGAGTAGCCTTGTGTGGGTCCCCTGCACGACTAGCTATCCATGCTCAAACTGCACCCAAAACAATGCTAAGATTACTATCTACAAGCCGAAACGATCCTCATCAAAAAAATCCTTAAAATGCAATGACGAAAAATGTAGTTGGCTCGACCATCCTCCCAACCTCATGTCAAGCTGCCCGGGATGCAATCCACGCATCTCGGGCAGTTGCTCTATGCCTTGTTACTACTATCAAGCCTACGGTGCAGGAGACACCACGGGCAAAGCGATCTTCGAGAACCTCAACTTAGGCGGGCAGGTCATCAACAAGTTCTTCGTAGGTTGCTCCATACTCTCGGAGCTGATACCGGAGGGAATCGCCGGGTTCGGTCGGAGCCCAACATCACTACCAAACCAACTCAAGCTCAACAAATTCTCTCAATGTCTCATTTCCCACGATAAATACGACGACACCTCCAAAAGCAGTAAATTAATCCTAGGCGGTAACTTGTGTGAAACGGCAGGCATGAATTACACTCCTTTAGTTAAAAACCCACCTATGGCCCCATTCAATGAGTACTACTACGTACAGTTAGACAAAGTTACCGTGGGTTAAAAAACCGTAAAGGTACCACTTAACATTGCCGTTCCGGGTAAAAACGGTAACGGAGGAATTATTGTGGATTCGGGGACGACATTGACATTTATGAGTCCAACCGTGTTCGAACAGATTGCGGAAGCATTTTATAACCAGATGACCCGTACACAGCAGCAACGGGCCGGGTTAATCATAGTGCCAAACCGCGGTAATGTACTGTGTATCGACGTTTCGGGTGGACTGAAACTGTCCTTCCCGAAGATAGTTTTCGACTTCCATGGCGGTGCGATGCTGGATTTACCGGTGGATAATTACATCAGCGGCGGTGAAGATATCTTGTGTTTACCGTTTGTGAATTCTACGATCGCGGTTGGGGAGGATGGAAGTGGACCGGCGATGATAATTGGGAATTATCAACAACAGAATTTCCTTATTGAGTATGATCTTGAGAATGAAAGGTTGGGTGTAAAGAAGCAAACTTGTGGGTGAAGCTACACTCGGTAGTAATGATCGAATTATTTGTTCAATTGAACAAATGAAACTCCATTCATTTTTTTTTTTTCATTGTTATTGTGTAGTGTCATTTAATAAACAAATCTAATTTTTCAATTTTTATCCCGGTGTATAAAAAAAGGAAAATATAAAAATAGTTATCGGTCGAAACTAGAGCTGACCACGGGCCGGGCTAGTGACCGGAAAATCAAGCACTAGCCCTACACACCCAGGCTAATGTCAGGGCTCGATTTTCTATGCACTGGCACTAGCCCGCCAGTGCTTTGACCGGGCTTGACCCAGGTTTGACCGGTGTAGGGTCAGGGCGGGCCAGTCCTCGGCTGGAAAAAAGAGGCTTTGATTAGGGCTTGACCGGGGTTTGACCAGGGTTTTGACTGGGTTTAACCAGGGCTAGTGTTTGAAAAATCTAGCACTAGCACTACCTAACCCGGGCTAGTGTCGGGCCGGGCCGTGCTTTGACCAGAGTCGGGCCAGTGCGGGCCCGGGCTCTTAGTGCCCAATGGCCAGCTCTTGTCAAAACTATCAAATTCATGTTCTCCATGTATCCTTCTTGTGTTGATGTCGATATCGTAGTTATTGTCACAATTCACAAACAAGATGTCCTAAGATGCCACTGCAAACAAATCCATGAAAATTCGTTGCTCTATAAAAAGAAAAATGTTCGTTTTCTGTAGGCCCAACTTAAAAGCTGAACAGTTCAGCATTGGGCTAAGGATAGCCCGTCGGTCAAGCCTCATGGTTTGATTGTTCAAGTATCCATGATCATCCTCATGGTCTACTATAGTGTAGTTTGTTAAGATATACTAGTATACTACAGTTTTTAGTATTTTGAGTATCCATGACGTGAGCATCAATCATTCCTTTAGACTTTTGGTTTCACATGGTCATGAAACTCTAAATTAGATACGAGCTATATATGAATATGAAGATTTTCGCAGAGTCAATGATAAATGGGTGATAGTTGAAAGTGACTATTTTAGTCGACCCAAATAATTTGAAATCTTTGACATTTCACAATTCACAGTGGCATTGACTTGGTAATTACGGTTCTTAAATTGGTAATTACGGTTCTTAATTCACAGTGGGAATTAAGTTCATATTCGAAATTGTCAACCATCCACACTAAACGTGATCAATAATGTACGTGATCGATCAATGGAGAATACTCGTACGGTCGTACGAAACTTCACACAAGCATGATACTCCCTGCTGTATGCTTCTAAACCAAATTGTATATGAGTATTGTATTAATAATGGATGATTTTGAACATTTTGACTGACTGTAAGTGATCCTTAACATATGCCGCCATGTGCACAAACATTACTAATTGGCTAATTACAATTTACAGATGCCGAGTTGTTGTTGAATTTTTACAAAAATCAAACACAATGTTTACATGATAAGAACTAAGAAGTGAAGGACATACACTTTACTATAAAAACTAGTCCATCTCTTCCTAAATATACACACAAAAATTTCACTCAATCATCAAATAACTTCTAAAATGGTATTTTCTAGTCTTTTTTATGTACCGAGACAATAACTCTTGATCTCGTTCGAGTACCGAAACAACATTCCTCAAAAAACCCGAAAGACATCATCTCCAACCTCGCAGAATCGACCCTTCGGAGAGCATACCACACGAAGCAACTCCACAAACATTCATTATCCACCTCTACCCCTCTTTTTGCCCGCAGTGCGGGTGACTAATCCTTTAACCTTTCCATAGGGACACCCCCACAAAAAATCCAGAGTAGCTTTGTGTGGGTCCCCTGCACAACTAGCTACGAATGCCAAAACTGCACCCGAAACAATGCTCCTATCACTATCTACAAGCCCAAGAAATCTTCTTCAAAACACTCGTTCAAATGCTACGACGAAAAATGTCGTTGGTTCGACCCAAACAACTTTATGTCATACTGCCCGCCAGAATGCAATCCACATGACAGTCGGTGCTCTAAGACGAAATGTTTATACTATCATTACTACGGTATTTGGGGCACCGCCATGACCACGGGCCAAGCAATCTTCGAGAACCTCAACTTAAACGGGAAGGTTATCATCAACAACTTCGTCGTAGGTTGCTCCCGATACACGGACCAGATGCCGGAGGGAATCGCTGGGTTCGGTAGGAGCCCTAGGTCGCTACCGAACCAACTCAACCTTAACAAATTCTCTCAATGTCTCATTTCCCACAGTAAATACGACGACACCTCGAAAAGCAGTAAATTAATCCTAGGCGGTAAATCGGGTGAAACAGCAGGCATGAATTACACTCCCTTAGTTAAAATCCCACCTAATTCCCAATACATGCACAATATTAATGAGCACTACTACGTAAAATTAGAAAAAGTTACCGTGGGTAAAAAAACTGTAAAGTTACCACTCAAAATTGTTGTTCCAAGTAAAAAAGGGAACGGAGGAACCGTAGTGGATTCCGGGACGACCCTTACCTTATTGACTTCAACAGTATTCGACCCGATTGTGGTCGCATTTTATACGCAACTGACCCGGGCTCAACAGAAACGGGTCGAGTTAGTGACAGTGTCATCTGTTGGATTATTGATCCAAAAATAATAGTCAAATTAATTGTTGTTAATTCCTAATTCTTAGCTAATAATCAGTTAGTGGTTTCATGGAATTAGGATAATGGTTAGTGTAGTGGTTTAGTGGGATTTTCCAGTCATACGTGTGTTTGTGAGTAGTTGCTTAGTTTTAGGAGAGTTTAGTTTGTTGTTGTACTCCCTATTTAAGGGAACTTAATTATTTGAGATTAAATTAGAAGGTTTATGAGCAAGTTTTACAGTACATTTTTCCATGATTTACTCTCATATTATTTATCCCCTCTTAAATTCTACATCATCGGCCGGTAGCGCCGGTAATGTACTGTGTATGGACGTGTCAGGTGGACTGAAACTTGTGTTCCCGAAGATAGTTTTCGTCTTCCACGGTGGCGTGGAGGTGGATTTGCCGGTGGCTAATTATGTCCACGTCGGCAAAGATGTGTTGTGTTTGCCGTTTGTGAATGCTACGGAAAATTACTTCCAAGGGCTTCGTTGGTGGGGACCGGCGATAATATTCCCGAATTATCAGCAGCAAAACTTCCTTATTGAGTACGATCTTAAGAATGAAAGGTTGGGTGTGAAGAAACAAACCTGTGGGTGAAGCTAAAGCTCATTTCCCTAGCTAATTTGATTTCTATGTTTTGCATTTGATCTAAAATAATCCATCATTTGTTATGTTGAATTGTTTTCGTGTAGTTTTAATATTTAAAATAACTGAGAACTAAGGTTTAGCCTAATGGTTAGAAAATCAACTTATAAGTTATCCTAAAAAATACTCATTTGAAATGACTAAAATAAATGTAATTTTGGATCGAGTAAGTGGAAAAAAACCACCCGAAAGTGTCCAATTTTATAGTGTTAATGTTCGACATACACTATCACATAAGAGAGATGCGGAATAAAACACTTGGAGGGAGAACTTAAAAAAATAAAAATAAATAAAAAATAAAACTTGAGAAGCAAGCTTCAAATCCTTGCTATTAGTCCTCTGCCTCTCCTCTGTTTTCATATCTTCGAACATTATCACATATAATCCCTAACCAAACCAAAACTATTATTCTTCGCAAAATCCAATAGAATTCATCCTGAAATTTGCAGATTCAACTCTAAAGTCTAAACCGAGCATATATAGCATTTGAAACATCACAATTCTTATATATACCTCGCGTTAAATTACAACTAAAAGCGAGAAGTTCTTACATCGTGAGAAGTTCTTATACAAAGTTATTAAGTCGTCATTTAATATAACCAACCCATGCACACGGAACGTGATTTCAACCAACAGTAAAAGATTAATTAACAAGTTTACACAAACATGATATTCCCTTTATGCAACTAAACCGAATTGATTTTTAATGGGTGAGGATCCCCTACGGTTATTTTTTGGTAGAGTTTGCTAAAACTAGTAATAACATAAAATGGAGAGGATCTTGGAATGCACAAAGAAAATGCAAGTTAATTAATTTTTACCTTATTAAGTAAACTCTACCATGTAGAGTTTATTTTCAACTCTATCCATTTTTAGTATTAAGATTAAAGATTTGACCACAAATGATCCTGAATATATGCCATGCATGTGCAAGAACATTACTTCCCGGTAATTACGAATGTTGACTTGTTGATAACTTCTTAGAAAAATCATACAGATCGAAAAGACTACAATATAATAACTTGACCACATTTCACTACAAAAACTACTCCATCTCCTCCCAATATACACACAAAAGTCTCAAACAATGGTGTCTCCAAGTTTTCTGATTTGTTTACAAATACTGAGTCTCGTCTCCGTCACGTTCATCTTACCCTCGTCTTCCGAGACCAAAACTCTTGATCATTCGAGTATCGAAACTACATACTTCAAACAACCCGAAAGACATCATCTCCAACCTCGCAGCATCAACCCTTCGAAGAGCATACGACTTGAAACAAATCTACAAACATTCATCCATTATATCTACCCCTCTTTTCTCCCGCAGTGCGGGCTACTTCTCCATCAATCTTTCCTTAGGGACACCCCCACAAGAAATCCCGGCGTTCTACGACACCCGGAGTAGCCTTGTGTGGGTCCCTTGCACAACTAGCTTTATTTGCACAAATTGCACCCAAAACAATGCTACGATAATCACCACCTACAAACCAAAAAAAATCCACTACAAAACACTCCATCAAGTGCAACAACGAAAAATGTCGTTGGCTCGACCAGCCTAACGACATGTCAAGCTGCCCGGGATGCAATTGACGCATCCCGGGCAGTTGCACTAGGCCTTGTTTCTACTATCAGACCTACGGTGCTGGAGAGACCGCTGGCACCGCGATTTTCGAGAACCTCAACTTAAACGGGAAGGTTTTCATCAACAATTTCGCCGTAGGTTGCTCCCTACTCTCAGAGCTGATGCCGAGGGAATCGTCGGGTTCGGTAGGAGCCCAACATCACTACCGAACCAACTCAACATCAACAAATTCTCTCAATGTCTCATTTCCCACAGTAAATTCGACGACACATCCAAAAGCAGTAAATTAATCCTAGGCGGTAACTCGGGTAAAAGTAATTCCTCAGGAATGAAGTACACTCCCCTGCTTAAAAACCCACCAATGCTCCCATTCAGTGATTACTACTACGTAAAACTGGAAGAAATTACCGTGGGTAAAAAAAACTGTAAAGGTACCACTCAACATTGTTGTTCCGAGCGAAAATGGTAACGGAGGAACTATAGTGGATTCGGGTACGGCCCTGAATTTTATGAGTTCAACCGTATTCGACCCGATTGTGGAATCAATTTATAACCAGATGACCCGTGTTCAGCGTGAACGGGTCTAATTAGGCTTTGTTTGATGGGACTGCATCTTTTTTAACTGACCTGATCTAATCTGAATGATTATGATCTAATCTTATCTGATTTGAATGATGATCTGATCTGATCTGAATTTGTTGAAATTTTGATTGAATTTTAACGAATTAGTATCAACTATGGACCAGATACATTGATAGTTATTTGAACATTTCTTAACTGATCTGATCTGAACTGAATGGTTCTGATCTGATCTGATCCGATTTGAATGACTGTGAACTGATAATCTAAATACTACTTTTATTAAGTCCTATCAAACAGGGCGCTGTCATCGGGCGGTAATATATTATGTATCTACATTTTGGGTGGACTAAAACTATCGTTCCCGAAGATGGTTTTTCGATTTCGCGGTGGCGTGAAGTTGGATCTACCTGTGGCGAATTACATTAGTGGTGGTGAGAATTTCTTGTGTTTACCGTTTGTGAATGCCACGCTCGCGGTTGCGGCGGATGGAAGTGGACCGGCGATGATATTAGGGAATTATCAGCAGCAAAATTTCCTCATTGAGTATGATCTCGAGAATGAAAGGTTGGGTGTGAAGAAACAAAATTGTGGGTGAAGCTACTACTCTAATTAATTAATTTCTATGTTAAGTATGTTCATTTTCATAACCTCGTCTCCACAAAATTTGGGGATATGCACATCAGGGTGTAGCACACATTTTTCTTTCTTTTTTTTCAAAATTTTGAATGAAATCATGAAATTTCGATAATACGTATTTCGTATAATTTTTTATGAGACAGAGGAATGCAATTAAACGGACATGCCGTTAACAACATTTTTTACTCCATTCGCTAAGGTCATGAATTATGTGTGCACTTCATCAGTGAGAATATTTGTCGCTCACACCGACCAACTAAATAGAAATGACGATTTTGAAGACAGTAATCCAGACCTACTTGGTTTTTACTGATTTCTCCATCCCATAAGAAGGTGAGTCCATGAACTCTTTAGTTTATCTAGTAAGCCATAATTTTCTTAATATCTTTAGCCCGAAACAAGACTTTGGATGGTCTGCTTATACTAGTGTTGAGTATCATGGGCTCATTGCAATGACCCCAAATAATTCACATACAAGATTGCAGCATTTGAGCCCAGTGATTTTTCCATTAAACTCCCTACAAATCCGCCGTAAGGCCCATCAAACAAAATTATTCTATCTTTGTTGAAACCATCTGAAACCCGATTTAAAGCAAAAATTGTGATGAATGCATCAAGGTTTATTTGTTTCATACATTACAAATATTTTCATGTCCGCAATAACCGTCGAATGAGGCCTCTGAAAGAAAGCGAGAGATACCAAGTTCGATCCCTAGACATTGGGTCCAGAGACTTTGTGGTCTTTGCCACTAATCCACAAGAGAGCTCGTAAATTTGACGGATTTGTAATTGCATTGTTGATTATTGATAACGGTTGCACACAACTATTGTATTCATTATTCAGTATATGGATGCTTGAATAAATGCTACAAAAATCGATTGAAGACTAGTCCACACTTTTAAACCAAAGCATAATAACTTTATTATAAGTTCCTTACACAATGCAATCCAAGGGATCGAATGATATAGCATCATGCATTCAACAATTTGTTGTGTGATCATCTAATTAATGAAAGAGTGGTCAACTTTCAGCCAAACAACAAATAAAATTCTAGTAAAAAAAAAAAAAAAAACTTAACAAGGCTTGAATCACAAGATCATACTTATACTTTTCTCTTTGTCTTTTTGTGTTTACGGGATTATAGACCACTACTAATCAGTAATCGGATATGCAATATATGACAACTGTTGAAAGTCTAGTTTAATTGGAAAACAGAGATTAGATTGTTGTCCACTATTATTATTTTTTCAAGAAAAATCGAATTTAGTAATTTTACTATAAAGTGTATGAACCAACAGAATCGAAGACCAGGATCTTATGAAATCTATTTTACGTGATTCATAAATCTTAGGCCCAATTTTAATAATTGACATAGAATCTCTTCTATACATTTTTAGTTCTACGTAGTTTTGTTCATAATTGTTCATCTTCCAAATTTTTTAGTCCTTTGAAGAAGATGTGCCCTTAACGTGTCCATAAGTTGTGTAGTACAAGATTTGCTTACAAGTTCAAACATTCTATAAAATCTACACGATACAAATAGTTTTACATTGAAGATAAATTGTAGAAAATTATTGTTTCGATTTTCTCGATCATATCTTATCCAATAACCATAGATTTGGAAAGCAGAGACGAATTTCAGGGTATATGCAAATGCAAGTGACTTTTCATGAAAGGTCATTTCTGCGAAAAAGAAGTGGTCAAGACTTAAGAACTAACGATTAGTCTCGTAAAATGAGAAGAAGAAAAAAAAAAAACACAGGGTAATAGATTTACCACTCTAGAGCTCCATTTTGATCAACAAAAGACTCACAAGAGCGATTTTAATGCTAACAAATATCGATTTCAAATTACGTAAACCATGGAGCACATTATTTCCCAATTATACTAGCTTTGATGTGAGACATGCATGAACGTTTGGGTCATAAAATGGACACCGAATGCAATGTAATTTTTTTTTTTGTTTGGTTTGTGATCTAGTTCGACGTAATTTTACTCCAACTACACATATTATCATTTACCAACCCATGTCACACACATAGAAGTAATAATTTAGTCATATGGCTTCAAATCAAGATATAAATCAGCAAAATCAAGTCATTTATCACTCGATATGACTCCTTATTGACTGATCAAAACAATTTCTATTGTGCTTATCCATCTAGTTCACCGAAATTTCGCTCTAACTATATCTAAATTCAACTTATATTATCAATCCAAAAATAGTATATTATCAATCACAAGGATTCAAATTAAGACATATTATCAACAAAATCAAGTCGTTTACCACTCCATCCAACTCCATATTAAGTTATTAACATCATCAAATCAAACATAATATGTAGGGGTGAGCAAAAAAAGCGGGTACCCGGAACCGGACCCGGCGGGTCCAGAACCGGACCCGTTGTGGACGGGTACGGGTCCAAAATTTTAGGACCCGTTACCCGCCGGGTACCCGTTGCTCAACGGGTTCAAACGGGTACCCGTTGCTCAA
>JBBYHQ010000001.1:23343360-23359064 GCA_038382645.1 Spergularia azorica
CTTAAAATTAAACGGGTACCCGCTACCCGTTGTGACTATAAACGGGTCCGGGTCCGGGTCCTAATTTCTAGGACCAATTGTCAACGGGACCGGGACCGGGTCCTAATTTTTAGGACCCGTTAGAAACGGGTCCGGGTCCAGGTTCGGGTCCATGAATTTGGAGCGGGTACCCGTTCATGCTCACCCCTAATAATATGGACACATAAAGAAAGGAAAAAAAACCATACTATATAAAAAAAAAAATGGTAACTTGACAGAGGCGTTACCCACCAAGATGGGTCCAACGACCCAACCCAAGGGGGGTGCTTATACTTATATATTTATACATTCATTCCACAACATACAAGTGCAAAAGTCATATCCCCACTTTGTTCTCATTCTCTCTTTTTTTCTCACTCTCCCTCTCTTCCCTGCTCTCCTGATTTCACAACTGCATATTCTTTACTCATTAAACAAAATATTTAATAAAAAAAATCCAATAATAAACAAAACAAAATAAAATAAAATGGAAGAGACAAAGCCGTCAAAATTCAAGAGGGTTTGTGTTTTCTGTGGAAGCAGCTCTGGCAAAAAGTTGAGTTACCAAGAAGCTGCTGTTGAGTTGGGCAATGAACTGGTAAATAAATTCTCCCATTTCAAATTATACTGTTATTGGTACTTTGTTAATGTATAATGACAGCATTATGTGATTTTTTTTTTCTCTAGGTTTTTTTTTTCCTTTATATGATAACAAAAAGCTGCTATCTTTGAAAGTTTTCTGATTGTTTGGAAATATCCCAAATTACCAAATAAAATTACCTTTCATATGTGTCAATTCAAATTCATTATTATTGTACCAAAAATGGTGCAGCATTATTAGTTAAAGTTAACCATGTACTTTCAACATTATTGCCAAATATGAAAAATTTCTGTGTGAAAAAGACACTTCCTTTACACACTTTCCTGCCTTTTTACTGCTTTGTGAGTGATTATCTGGGGTAAAATTGATGTGGGTATTCCTAAATATTTAAACTTGATGGAAATTAAGTCCAAAAATCAGCACTTTTATGATTATTGACCCACCTCAAACCCTCTTATACTCTGTTTGTAATTTGCTGCATTTTAATTTCTGAATTTTGATGATTTTTTTGGTATTTCTTGATGATTTGTATGGTAATTTTTTATAATTAGTTGGTTAAAAAATTGTTTAAATTTGAATTTTGTACTATGTTTATTGTTGAATTTTGGTGAAAAATGGAGAGAAAAGAGGAGTTTATTTTGGGCATGAGAGAGAAAATTTGGTGCTAGCTGTAATTTGGCTGTCAGTGAAGCAGCCTTCTTGCATGATCTCTCTCCCTCTTGAATTCACCCTCCATTTCTGGGTTTTTATGTTTTTACAATTCTTTTTATTTATAATATGATTTATGAAACAGAGAGTTTTGAGAACTCTGAAGATGAAAAGATTACAACTTTTTGGATGGGGGGACAGGGGGAGAGGTTTGCGAAACGCTCGAATTCGGACTAAACTGGATGGTTCGGGACAAAGTATCGATCCTTGGGTTGGGGGCACCCTAGGAATAACAAACGTGCTTGTTGGATATAATGACCCATAAAAGCGTGGGGTGGTGACTTATGGGATTTCCAATTACTTCCAATTGAAAATTGTATATTATGTATTTTAAAGAGAAATGCTGAACAACAAATTTTGGTTATGGGGCATGTAATTATCAAATGTATATATCATGACAATGATCAACTATTTTATATAAGCGCATTCATATGGATGGATTACCAAGCTTAGATAGGAACATATGCTTCATGACCATACGGTGTATGATAATGTGATTAATTAAAGTATATGAATTGTATTTTTGCATTTTATTTCTAATTTTGGTTGATGATGGTGAAGTTAGTTTGTGACACGTGTAATGAAGTTTGCTCTTTTGGAAATAATAATGGGTGGGTTTTTATGTTTGTTTTATTTTCATGGGATGTGTGTTTTTGAAGGTGGGAAGAAGGATTGATTTGGTGTATGGAGGTGGCAGCGTGGGTCTGATGGGTCTTGTTTCTCAGGCAGCTCATGATGGTGGGCGCCATGTTCTAGGGTAATGCTTCCTTACTCTCTCTCTCTAAATTTATTACTGTGCAGTAAATTTTAGTAGTATAGTATGTCTTTCTAGCTTCTATTGATGAGTTGATTGGATGTTAACCACTAAAAAGAGTGAAGGGTAAGTTTTCCAAAGCCAAGCATCATCATTGCTATGCCCCCTAACTCCATGATTACCCTCTTTTTTCTCCCTCTTGTGTAGCTTCTATGACTAGTTTAATTCTATACCTTCCCCTAGCTTTGATCATTGTTTGGAGTGTAAATTGTTCACATTATGTCCTTACAAGTTACAACTAGCTCACCTTTACACTGCACTACGAGTGTCTTGACATATTATGTTTTACGTCGTCCCCAAGTCTGGCTAGGATCATTTTATCCGATGTGTATAAATCGTAAGTGTAGAGTCGGAAGTATTCTCAACTCTTCGTGCATATGATAGAACAAAAAGAAGAACAATTGATTTCTTCTTGTGATTTGTGATTTGTGATTTATGAAACCATAAAAAGTGGAGTGATGGTGAACTGTTATCCATGTAAAGAACTTAAAAGTTACTATTTGTTATACAATGTGATCAGTAAAAAGTTGGGTCTTATTACCCTGTCATACAGTAGTGCAAACAAGCTTTTTAGGTTGAATTGATAAGTTGGGAAAGTGAAATCCTTTTTGGTTTTTGCTCATGTCAGTCTATTTACAGTATATCCTTGTGTCCATACATTGTAGACATGAAAAGGTTTGGTAGAACTTGGAAGGAATAACTTTGTCCCTGTTGGACAGATGTCATAATAATATCTACAGAAGTACAACCTCTTTTAGGCCTTCATTTCTATGATATCCTTTATGCCTTGTCTCTAATAAAGGCTCTATTTATATTATTTTTATGCTGTGGAGTGTAGAGAGCATCATCCTACATGCTATATTCCTCCTATTCACTACTGCTGGATGTAGTCATGTAGGTGATGTAATTTGTAAATGACCAAGTCTTCAAGAAGCTGATAGCACAAGTCTAGCTGCTATAAACATACTTAGGCCTTTTACATTGGCGGTGTAACGACTAAGGATACACTTGACTTCTGGCACTCTCCCGTAACATTATATTACCTCCGATCCAAGAGAGACGGTCAATGCTAAACGAGTGTTTTGGACTGCCAATGGTGACCCTAAATAACATGATACCCTAAGAGACTCAGATTCATAGTGTTCTCAAGGGGCTTCTAACTTGGCAAAAGTGAATAGAATTGTTGGAACAAAAGTGGCTTTTTTTTGTATTAGAAATGAAGAAATTTAAGCATAAGATGGAGGAATACTCTTAATCCAATTAGTTTGTGTCAACATAAGTATGTTGCTATTCGGATTCTTTTCTTTCTTCTCTTGCTTCAATTGGTGAATTATAATTGTCTCTGCTCACATTACTTTCTTGGCTATTTTATGTGAAATGTTTGAATAACCTTAGTTGAATTTGGATAAAACTTGAAAGTTATTTGGAGTAGTTCACAATGATGCTGTCCAAATGCTTTATGCCGAAACTTGTCTGATTTATCTCCTTTTCGTTGTGGTGTCATTGCAGGGTCATTCCGAAGAGCCTTGTTTCTAAAGAGGTAAGAACCCGATTCTTGTCTTAGGGACTTTCTTCATTTGTCTGAGGCTCTGTGCTTACATAGGCCATGTCATTGTCTACAAAAAGAAAATGAGTAGATTGCTTGTTTTTCCAAACTTGTGTAGCACTGTCTCTTCTCGTTTGCTCTAATGCTCAAAAAGCGGCTTATTTATATTAGTCAAAGCAACAAGTAGACTACTTTTCTTTATCGATAAACTAATTGGCTTTAGTTTATCTCTAAGGCATGATTTAGTCCACGTCTTGTATGACTTCAAGTTAGTTATTCCATATCACACAGCGGATGCTGTAATCGTTTAATCTAAAAATCTATCATGTATTACATCATACATCGAGTTTTTTTAATCTTGAATCTTGATCATGTGAGTTCGAATTATTTGAGGCTAAGACTTCGTTGTTAAGGTAACTCGTGTCGTGTCACAAGTTTTCATAGACATGTTCTCTAACCTGACATTTCATGGGACAGATTACTGGTGAAACTGTTGGGGAAGTGAAAACAGTATCAAACATGCACCAGAGGAAAGCTGAAATGGCACGACAAGCTGATGCGTTCATTGCATTGCCTGGTACATATATACTTCATTCACTTTTAACACACACGCGCATGAACAGGACTTCATTACGCTACCTATCAAGAGCACAAAAATTAAAACAATTACGCTAAATGCTTAATTCAATTTGGTTCCCTGTAACAGGTGGATACGGCACTCTGGAAGAACTTCTAGAAGTGATCACCTATGCTCAGCTCGGAATACACCGTAAACCTGTATGAATCCGTTACCATGAGTTTATATAATACTGTTTCTGTATGTGTTTTAGATATTGTCACCTTTTAGACGCACCTTAGAAAGTAGGCCAGGCTTAATAATAGATTTATGCACGACAATACCAACCACCCAAGCTTTTTTGAGAAAACTGTCCCAAGAGATTGAAGCAACCTACAGGTGTGTAATCGGATTGAGACGGTTGGAATCTAACTTTCCGTTAGAGAATGATTCCTTCCTTCATGATGATTCCATCCTTCTTTTTGACTAGGTTATTTTCCGGAATTGTTTGGTTGAATGAGTTCATTGTTGACGACTGTCACGAAATTGTGTACGTTTACAAGAGTCTGCTACTCTGCTAGTCAACATCGATCTTTGCCATGCCGACCATGGACCGTATGCAAAATTACATGAACTTTAAAATAAAAGAACAATCTAATTGAAGAGATTTTGTTCAATAATTCTTGCTAGTGACATTTGATGCGGATAAACCGTAGCAAGGGGCATCTGATTAGGTTGAGTCCGTCCACATGGAAACATGCTAGGTAAGATTTGGTATTTCATAATTTATTTGGGAGGTTTCCACTTCCCTGACGGTATCTCTCTTCCGGATCAGATTATTAGAACAATTTCGTTGCGTGTGTTGAATAATTGTTGGTTTGGATGACATAATAAGACGTTTCCTTGATGTTTGTCGTCAGGACATCTTAACTCCTTACCATGATTAGGAAGCATAGTAAACAAATGATTGATGTATGTCGTGTTGATGTTATAACCTTGAATAAACAGCATTGCATTATTAAGTAAACATCTTATTAATTAAGGTTTGGTTAATATTTTTATGCAGGTGGGTCTGTTGAATGTTGATGGGTATTACAATTGCTTACTATCGTTCATCGATAAGGCCGTTGATGAAGGCTTTATCTCCCCAACAGCCCGTGGCATCATTGTGTCCGCCCCGACAGCCAAAGAATTGTTTACAAAGCTTGAGGTAATTAATCAATCTCATATAATTCACCTAGCTAAGATGTTTATTAATCTACCAGACTTGTTCTTGGAAACGCACCGGTAGTGGGGACATAGGAAATCAGTGTATACATATAAAAAGTTGAGAGGAGAATTCATCTAGGATTTGATTCCACCCTGGTTGATAGGAGTGCAACAGTTCGGCTTATGATCGATATTTATTCTCTTCAAAGCTCTTATTTAATTGTCATGTTGAAGTAATTAAATTGTGCTTAGTACTCGTTAATAATTTGGGTTTTATGGACACAGGAGTATGTTCCCGAGATCGATGAATTGTCCTCAAAGTTGATATGGGAGGAGATGGAGAGGCCGAATTATGTTCCCGAATCGGGTGTCACGACATAACTATGCTCATATGGGTGGTAGCAGGATGAAAGGCAGTTTTTTGGGGGCAGTACTATTAGGCATACACAGAGTACAGTGATATGTGATGCTGATCATATGACAAACTGTCTTAGTATAGAAGAAGAAAGGGGCTTCACTTTTTCTTTTTTGGGATCTTAGAACAAAGAACAATTGGCCTCTCCATTTTGGTTGTATACATGATTAGGAAGTTAACATTCCTAAATGAATGAAGGTGGAAAGAAAATTAGCTTAATCACTTTATTAATCTCTTGTAGCCTCACATTTCAATGTACATATTCGGGTTTAATTCTGTTTATACGTTCATCTACTTAAGGTGGCTAACTTTACGAGCACGTGATAGACCGTTGTTATTAGCTATATGCATTCTCAACTTTGAACTTGTAAGATTTGTACTAAATAGACTTGCATGTAAAGTAGTGGACACTTTTGACAATCTGGCTTTAAAGTATTCAGATGCTGAGAGACCTCGAAGAGCGGCTGAAACATTCCATGAACCAACCCCTCACCTTTACTATGTATTTGTATCATTCTCTACCCCGTATATGAATTCAAAGTTGAGTAAAATTATGAAGACGGCAAACGTTGCGAGTTTGAAACCTATCGTGTTTAAAGAGTCTTGAATCCAATCGAACGATTAAGGATTAGCCCAAGAGAGCATCCTTTTCATCCAAATGGTACATACTTTGCAAGTTAGCATATCCTTCGACGACGGTATAAATCAAAGCATAGATTCAAGTTAAGTAAGATCACAAATATGATAGTCTTTTTCTAATAACCTCCAACACTATTGAGTTAACGGCACACCGAACTCAATCTTACTCATACCTATCATTAAGCGGCATTAGCACAAGAACATGTTCGATAAGCATATGATTATGGCACTAATACTAATTTAATCAGTAGACATTTAGCAAAGGTTGATGGTCAAACTCCAACTGCCAAACAACCGTTGAAGCATAAAATCAGATTATACAAACTAGATTAACTAATTTATTGAGCTCAAGAAAAGTGGGTCCCACACTCAATTTGTCGGAAGTCACCGTCCATCTCTCTAGAATCTGTGTGATTTGTGAGGAGAGAGAAAATAGAGGCGTGTTCAGGTGTTGTCCCATTGTTTCGGACCTCCTTTCAGACACTCATATTAACAATCAGTCCTGATTTCCTGATCACATGCCCTCCAAAAAAAAAAAGGTTTAAGTATTGATCACACCCACAGCATATTATTTAATAGTTATAAAATAATTTTTGTGTGTTTAAGTCGTGAAGAAACCAATTATGCAATAGTGTAAAACCAGAATTTAAATATAAATGTCAAGACCTCAAAAACAAAAAAAAATATAAATGTCAATAGGTTGATTTTTGTAGTGGATAGTGTAAAACCGAAACTTAAATATCAATAGGTTGGTCTTTGGGAGTGCTAGACTCCTAGTCATAATCAGGGTTCGAATCACGTCTACACTACCCACCCTTGTACTTGTGAGTTGCGATTCTCTCAAGTTTCTACCGTAACATTTCAAAGAATACTCATACGAAAAGTGCGTCCAAAAGGCAATGAAGACGAGTGTTACCCTGCTCGTATTCCACACCCTATTCGATTTGTGACCCAGAACAGGGAAACTCTTAACATCTTTTCAACAATGAAACCACAATGATATAAGATTGCTGGCATTTATTCCCTAAAATAAGCTCAAAATTCATGATGGTGTACATATCATGGTACAGAAAATGGAAGGCTTCTCAAGCGATATGAATGTTTTGTAGATGATGTTGTGTGGAGTGGGGGAGGGCATTACTTAAATCCATGACGCTCTTAGATAGCGGAAAAGTACTCCTTGCTAAGCTTGGGGTCGGGTTTCATCGACTTCTCCCCAGGCTTCCACCCTGCTGGGCACACCTCGTCAGGGTTGTCCTGAACGTACTGCAAGGCCTGCAAAGCGAGATTGGACAAGGGAAGTCACAAAACAGTCTAACCGTGTCCCAACTTCAGACCAAGGGTAGGTACAATGGAATGTTTAGTGTACCTGAAGTGTTCTTAGAGTCTCGTCAACACTACGGCCAATACCAAGGTTGTTAATGGTTGAGTGTTGGATGATTCCTTCCTTGTCAATGATGAACAATCCTCTCAATGCAATTCCCTGGTAAACCAGATATGATTAGGGTCATTCACAAAAGTAGCTATCTACAGCTTGACTGCTTCCTCACCAAGTCAGCCAAGAAAAGGTGTGGCACAGTATAGTGAAGGTTTCCCTTTTAGAACATCTATATTCACAGAACATATCGACTTTGGCATCCACTCTAAGATGAAATTACGAATAGCTCTTTGTAAACATCAAATCTAGCGAAGCTAATACTTTAGCTCATCAATCAACAAACTTTGAAGATGTCTGAAAAGCATTCGAATTCGAATACCTCATTCATTGATACAAGTAAATATATGAGAAATACGCCAGTGAGAAACTGTTTCCTGAAAAGTGTATCAATCCAGAAGTGAAAAAATACATGATAAACATACCTGATCTGGGATCAGAACATTGTAGGCCTTTGAGATAGATTTGGTCACATCAGATATCAAAGGATAATTCAAATCACCCAAACCACCAGACTTCCTTTCTGTTTGGACCCAAGCAAGGTGAGAGAACTGCGCCATTCACAACAGTGTGTCAATATTAAAAAAAAAAAAAAAAACTTCGATGATGTTACATTACTCACAAACAAATAAAAATGTCAGAACCCATCAATTCACTTGTAGATGTGACACAGGCATACTCGTATAGTGTAGCGGAAAGTTTCCCAAATAGAAAATCATGCACTGGGAAAAAAATGCCCAGACATCATGTGACCTTATCAAAATGAGTCAGTTAAATTGAATCTGATGACAGGGAAAAGATTTTGTGTGTTCAACCCACCACCCCCACGAGCCCATCCAGCCTAGAGGCGGAGCCTCTTTGGAAGCAGAGGGGGCAATGATGAAGATGAGAAATGGTGTACATGTTAAGTCAAAAAGAAGGGAAAAGGGAAGCTAGAACAATGGAGCATTCGATGAAGAGCTAGGGAGATATCATAACTTTGGACAAAACTTATAACCACATTGTAATGAGTGAAATTATCATGTCCTGCTCGCACACATATTTCCTTCTATAACCAACGCAAGAAACTGGGTGCAGAAACCAATTTGAAAAGGACTGATAAAGACTAAAGAGATACAGCAAGTAACAGATAACCACATGGAAGGCTTACTGCAGCCTGAGAAATATGAGAGATGAAACACTTACAACACTGTCAACTGAGACACCCAGTACTTCTGTGTTCAACTTCTCGAATTCAGAATAGCGGTCACTGAAAGCAGTGATCTCTACAAGAAAATCAGGCAGTGGATATAAGTATTCAATGAGAACGAATAAATTAGCTACACCATATTCAATACGAGACTAACCAGTGGGGCAAACAAATGTGAAGTCCAAAGGATAGAAAAACAAGATCACGTACTTCTTCCCCTTGTAATCAGAAAGGTTAACCTGCAAGGGAATTCAAGCTAGTCAGCATACTACAATATTCTAGTGTCTGACATCAAAAATCAGCTGATTCTATAATCAAATCTGCATTACTCTCAGCATCAAGAAGAAGAAAACCCTACTGACCCTCAAAAAAAAAAAAAAAAAAAAATAAATGAATGAATGGAGCCACTGTTACCAAACTCACATTCTAATCAATTAGGTGTGAAGCATCAAGTGAGCAAAATGTATACAACAACCAAGCCTTATTCCCAAAATGATTGGGGAGCAAAATGTATAGAGACGCCAATTTTTTTGCAATAGCACCTAAAGTTAAATATTACAGAAAAAACAGAAGGAAGAAGTAATACATTAATGAACTCCTGGTCAAAAACAGCCTCAGCTGCAAAATTTGGGGCAGCATTTCCAACTAAGGGAAGTTCACCCTGCAAAATAGGACCAAAAAGTTATGCTTAGATGACTACTAGATTATAAGCAAGCGATATCCAAATTTAAAGCTAACTTGTAACGCAGATGGTTCAAGTCATATGTGAAAAGTTAGACCACAGTAAGTAAACTAGCAACAGTGTAGAAAAGACTGTAAATAATTAACACAAAGTCATTCACAAGCACAAGAATCTTAAAGCCGGAATGTGCTCAACTCATAATAGCTGTACATTAACATATTTTATATGATAAACATACTTTAACGTTGCTGTACACATTAGAATTGTGGAATGTCAGACACAGATAGGAGAATTGCCCTTTCAGGCTCTGAAATAATGTTGTAAGACTAGTAGCAACACACCATACTAGTACATGACCAGAGTATAATTGCTCAAATACAATAAGTCTACTGTTCCTATGTCTGAAAAACTGAAATCACTAATCTACCACTTGACCAAAATCCGTAGGCTTATCGTAACCAAAAACAGAAAAGATTCATCACAAAGAATGTTTAGCAATTATGATATACCACAAGACGAAAACAAATCAACTCAGGAAAATTACCACCTTTCAATTGAAACACGGAGTCCTAAACCTAAAATTAATAACTTCAACATAAATACATGAAAAAAAAAAAAAAAAAACAGAAGAACAGAAGTTGGTATAAAGGCTTCCACAAGTATATGGCATGGCAAATTAGATTTCATACATTAACAAGAGGGTCCATGATACTATACTGCAGCAAATAAGATTACATAAGTTCCAAGCTGTCCTTTTTAATTGAGCACGTCACCACTATATTGGACATCAGCACAAAATCATCAATTCAGAAGGTATAAAAGGAGATATGAGCAAAGCTTGTGTACATACTCTCTTCTGAAAAACTGTAATCTATAGCAAGTTAAAGTCACTAATCACCAGCCTTCAGAACAATAATTTAAATGACAACATCACATTACCAGTTTGAGCTCGGGGGGAAAAACTACAGGTATGAGATTAAATCGGCACTGAAGTACATTTTAACAAAGCTTTTCAAAAGCACTCGCGAAAACACTAGCAGAGAAAAAAAAAAAAGCGAAAACTCACTGAAAGCTATAAACTTGTCAATCATTGACTTGAAATGCCATCATTGAAGTACATTTTAACAAAGCCATTCAGCAACACTCGCGAAAACCTCAAGCAGAACACAATACGAAACCTCACTGAAAAGCTATAAACTTGTCAATCATTCACTCGAAATGCCATCATTGAATTACATTTCATCAAAAACGATATCTCAATCTCCGAAAACATAATCAATCAGCATAAAGTCGCCAGCTTTACCCTCAAAACAACAACATTATCAACAGAAATGAGTGTAAACAAACAAAAAGGCGAAAATCGACATACAACGAAACTTCAAAACCCACAAAACAAATTACAATGTGAGAAAATTAGCAACATTCCAATGAAGAAAAACATCCATAATTCCATATCACACATAAAGTTACCATCTTTCCATCAAAAAACCACCACAATCATCCAAAAAACCCAGCAAAATACAATCAATCAACATGAAAATTAACAAAGTTAGCATCTTTCCATCAAAACAACAACAATCAACCAAAAAAACCCAGCAAAACACAATCAATCAACCAAAAAAATTAAAAATTATTAAACAGAAATGAATAAAGATGCAAACTTTGGAACAAAATAAGAGAAATGAGCAAAGAGGGCATACAGCGCGGACGACGAAGGAGCCGCGGGAGGTGGCGGCGGCGGAGCGAGGGGAGAAGCGGGGGACAAAGGAGGTGCGGAGGGGGGAGAAGTTGGTGGTTAGGGTTTTAGAGAGAGAAGAAACTGAAGCTGCGGCGGCGGAGACGGTGAGGCGAGAAGATTTGGGGACGGTTGGGGATACAATCGCCGCCGTGGTTGGTGCTGTGCACGCCATTGCTTGTTTGTTTCTCCGCAAAAGAAGAGAGAGGAGAGAGAGGGAGAGAGAATGAGTGTGTATGCGACTGTGAGTGACTGAATGTGGATTGATTTTGATGAAAATTGTTGGGGGTAGGTGAGTGTGTGTGTGTGTGTGTGTGTGGATAAAGTTGAGTTTGGACTAGATCAGGAAATTATCAGGTGGAGTGAATGAGAGGTCAATGGAGGAGATTGGAGTGTGTCTACGTGAGTCTCGATTTCGCCCGATGATTTTTACGCTCCTCATAGCATGTTTAGTGTAAAATGAAATACCATAATCGAGAATTGTAATGTATGTTGTGGAAGCTCTAAATGGATGACAACTTCTCAGAGAAAATGGATGTGTTTTGGTATTGAATGTGGTATTTGGAATGAAAAAAACTCTTTCGACTACTCCCTCCGTCCCAGTTCAAACACCCCATATTCCATTTTGGGACGTCCCACTTCAAACACCCCATCTATTTTGGGACATATTTATCTCTCCTACTTTTATTAAATTATCACATAATCTCTCACAATATCTCTCATACTTTTATTAATCCCCACATTCTCTCCTCATTTTTCTTAATATTACCCCACTCAACTTATTATATCAATTTTTCTTATTCCACTACAAAAAACGCTCGGGGCGTTTGAACTGGGACGGAGGAAGTATGTTATATGATTCATACGGTTGTAAGTTTGGGAAAACGAAAGAGATACCCGATAACACTCTGACGCTTGTAACTTATTCGTTCTTGTTGGGATGTTATCTATAGGTCCAAGTTTGGAGCATTGGCATTCTAGCTTATGTTTGTTATGAATAGAATTGAGTAGTAGAATTCTCTCGTCTATTTTAAGCACTTGGATCAACTGATAAGAGTTAATTTCAAATTGATTACAAATCTTAAATCTAAAACATCTACTACCACGATGATTTCAAAACTGTATAGTGAAAAACTTTGCCAATTCAACAAATCTAATCGAGTAAGAGCTTCGAACTTGACCAAAAAAATACTTACACACAAGAACTTCGATTTTCTTCTCAAACTTCTCCAACAAGTTCCTCAAAAGTCAAGAGTCAAGACACTTGCTCCTACTTCCTAGTGTTCTGACTCCACAAGTTCCATCCCAAGATTTCCCACATCTTCAGAAATCCAAACACAACCTTATCTTTCCCTATCTCTCTGTCTCTTCCATCCTATTTCTCTCCACTTCCTCACCATGTAATTGCCCCCACCACAACTATGCAAGAAACACTCAATTTGCCCACCACAACCGCCACCGCCTCCGCCGCCGCTACAACCACCACCAGAAAACCAACTATCCCCTCTCTTCTAATACTCTCCCGCCACAAAACCGCCAATTTTCCCGCTCTTTCCTCCAAAACCACCACCACCACCATTCTCCAACCTCCACTAAAACCCTCAAAAATCCCACCTTTACCCACAAATCAAAACCACTCGACCCTCTTTCCCACCACCCCGGGTTTTAAACCCGAGGTGTGGGAAATATCGGATGTACGCAACCTTACCCCTAAAACCCCGGTCCGGGACTCGGACCCACACCCGGACCAGGACTTCCAAGATAAAATATTTTTCCTAGACTCCCAAGGTTTAGACCCATTATCAAATTTCCCGCCATCCGCCATAGCCGCCGCGGCGCCACTCCCGGACCTCCACGCCGTATTCGACTACTTAACCTCACTTGGGTTTTCTCCGCCGGAGCTCCGCCGTGCAATCTCCATGTGCCCACAAATCCTCTCCCTCCGCCTTCGTGAGATAGCTCCTGTTTTCACCTTCCTTCTCCGAGAAGCTAAAGTACCCACCACCTCCCTCCGCCACGTCATCCGCCGCCGTCCCCGCCTCCTCATCTCCGCCGTGGAAACCCGCCTCCGCCCCACAATGTACTTCCTCCAAAGCATCGGCATACATGAAATTCACAAGCACACTGACTTGCTTTCTTCTTCTGTTGAGGAGAAATATTTACCCAAAGTTCATTATTTTGAGAAAATTGGGTTTAGTCACCGTGACGCTATCTCAATGTTCAGGAGATTCCCGGCATTGTTTGGATATAGCGTGAAGGAGAATTTTGAGCCGAAATTTAATTACTTTGTGGTGGAAATGGGGAGGGATTTGAAGGAATTGAAGGAGTTTCCGCACTATTTTTCTTTTAGTTTAGAGCGGCGGATTAAGCCGCGACACCAATGTTGTGTGGAGAGTGGGGTGTGTTTTCCATTGCCTGTTATGTTGAGGATGAAGGAGGAAGAGTTTAGAGAAAGATTGGATGTTTGTTGTAGTTCTTCTATTCCCAAGAGTTCCTCTCCTTTGTGGTGTGCTGAATTATGATTATTTTTATGTGAAAGACTCAATTTAATGTAGAAAATTGTTTGTTACGTTTACTGTGATATGAGTATATATCAATGGTGATTGATTGTTCTATGAGAATTCATGCATTGTTAAGTAGTTTGAAACTTTGAATTATATGTTTCTGTTGTTGATATGATGTTGTGTTATGTTTGGTGTATAGTGTATTTAGCGCGTACTCCCTCCGTTCCCTTAGACTGTTAACGTTTGGTTCACATACGGTATACACCCCTTATGTTTAAAAATCGAGGGAGTATATGATATGTTACACCTAATTTGCGTTTTTGAAATGATTATGGAATTTTCAGAGGTGATTAATCTCTTGTAGTATTCCTCTTGTATAAGTGGAAAATGATGATGATCTGTGATTGTTTGTTAGAATGCACTATTAGCTTAGTGGCTTGGTGAGCATTAACCTAGCTTCGTGACTAGTGAGGTTTGGACTTTGTATTCTTTGATCAGTCAATTTTTACTCATTTGCATTGGATTGTTTGCCTGCTTTTGTATCCATTTTAGCTTAGATGGAATGTTAAGTCTCGAAATGTTGATTGGATATGGAGGTATAGTCATGGATAGCTTTTTCCTTTATTCTGAAGGAGGGGAATGTGGAACATTGTTGAAAGTACCTCGAGTATGTAATCATTAGGAGAGACTTGCAATGATCTCTGAATAAAATTATGGCAGCGTGCTCGTGGGGGCTGAGCCGGCTGACTGACTTTAAGAGCTAGAAAATCTTTGTAGAAATGAAGTTTTGAGTTTTGGAATTGATGTGGAACATAGTGTTATCTGATGTGCACTGAGGTTGATAAGATGTTGCCTTAGTTCAACAATAAGGATATATGGTTGTAGATTTGGTGAGCTCAATCTCTTGAACAAGCAGCTTGGTCATTGTTCGAAAGAACAGATCTTTATATCATTGCTAGATTGTTACTTATCTATCAGAATAGTTAGCCAATAGAGTGGGGAGATGAAGTGGTAATGTTAGTTTAGCTCATTAAGGCTGTAGTGTATGAAATCGGACCATAGTTTCTGTGCTGCGCAAATTGTTTTTCATATCTGAGATTCTAAGAAAAGTGTCTTTCAGGTTGTGGCTCTTTTCTCTCTTCCGTTCTTCCCTTCATGCTAGAGCTTGCTGCTACAACTCTTCATTCAAGATTCAGAAGGGGGTTGAATTTTTATTTTTTAAAGTGCATTGCTGGCCAAAGTTTCTGATGTTTGCTGAGGATCTATAGTTTTGGCCAAGTTTCTTAGAGTAATTTTTTGGGTTCAGGCAGCTGGTAGGGTATTTTGAGGTTAGAAGATGTTCCCTTTTCTCAGTATACGGTTATGTACTAATATAGATTCTTTGTGTTCACAATAAGCTTGGTTATAATTTGAAGAGCAGATTCTTGATTCTTTTTTTTCTAGGTCTAGATTTCTCGGATGGTTTGTCTCACAGAATGTTTGTAGCCGATAAAGTTGAGACAACTTGAGAGTAGTGTAGTGAACTCGTTCTAAGGCTAAGGTGTAGCATGTAGCCTATGATTCATTCTTCCGGTTCGTTGCATCCTTTGTGTTTGAATCTGCAAGGTTTCTATTGTCCTGAACCAGAGGAACAGTATGCCTGGTTTATTCTTC
>JBBYHQ010000001.1:23360020-23374795 GCA_038382645.1 Spergularia azorica
CAGGAAACTCTGCTGAATGTTCGAGCTTTTTCTGCTGAGAGATGCTCAGTTGACCAGTGACTCTGGTCTCTGTGAGACTGTGAGGCTATTTGTGCAGGATCTCGAGTCTTCATATGGTCATATTCTGGGGTCACAGTTATGTGTTGGAACACTGTGCTTCCTGTCTGCGGAAGTGCTGATAGATTGCATTTGCATATATTTTCTGATTCCTGAAAAGTAAATTAGATTAGACTCTACTTGCTGAGTGACCTGTACAGTTCCGAAAACTGTGTGTGTGTTTTTTATACCCTGGGAAGTATGGTAAGGAGTTGATCTGGATGGTTCTTTTCCCATATGAATACTGACGCCGAATCTCAACGACCTCCTTGGTTAGGCATGGCAATGGATCGGCTTATTATCGCATTGGAAATGACTCGAATCTGACTTGATCGGATTTGTTCGACCAGATATAGTCATTACCTTAAAGACGGAGTACGCGTGTTACAGACATCTTGTTCATTTTGCCAACCAAACAATCATACAGGGTATGCAAAGGCAATTCAGCATTCCACAGCCACAAAAATACTAGTACAAAAGGTGGAAGATTGTACTAATTTTGTCATCTACTTTAACTAACTCATCTCTCATTATCAAAGGAAACCTCCTCCTAATTACATAGTATACATATAAGTGAAAAGTATAACGAAAATATTTTTTTTTTTTTTGAGGTACCGAAAGTAAACTTTGAAAGTCAATATTTCAACGTTCATTCAAATTTTATGACATTTCCTAGGAGGTGTGCTTATCTACTCAATTTAGACGTAAAATGAAGTGAATAACTCTCTTATTTTCGAAATACATACTCAAATGCAGTGGCGTGAAACAAAATAGAGTAAAGAAGTGTAACAACTAAGGAATCACTTTTTCTTCATCTTCATCAACAATTGTAAAATCAAAATACAAAAGAATACCATGATCTTAACATCAATGGAGTTATATGTACCCAATAATAATTATTATCCATAATCAATAGAGCCACCAATCATGCACCCAATGGCAGTTGAAACAGATCATCAACATCATAATTTCGTTGATCAACCCTACACAAGATTCCCACTAATTGTATTACTTCTCACAAATTAGATTTCAGAAATTAAAATCGAATACTTATTATTTTTCCACTTACCTAGTCATATGATATAGGCAACGTAAAGTCGGAATAAGACCAACGTAACAATCAGATGAAACTAATGGACCACTGCTTTATAAACATTTGGTGGACATGAAAGCAAGAAAATAACCCCAAGATGTCGACAATTTACGTCAATCATTTGAGTTTAGAAATCCCTGATATAAGCCACAATCACCAACATCCTCAAACTTCTCTTTTACTCTCCTTACTTTCCTCCCTCATTTCATTCCATAACGCCCCCTTTTCTCCCAACTAATACTCCGTACTATATCCCACTATTTCCTCTCTATCCATCTCTCTCAAACAATTCCAATTTCTCCTCCTCTCCTCTCCTCACACTACACTAATCTAATCTTAACTTACAAGCTTCCTCTAACTCATATCATCCCCACCCGCCTGCGGAGGAGCGGCTGACGGAGAGGAGGGAGTGGAACGAGAAAAACAAAAAGAGACACGCACTCTCCTCTGCGCGTGTCTCTTTAGTACAACATGGACGACAGTATGATCGGGAAAAATGGTCTAAAGCGGAGGAATAGTGTGCCGTCTGCGGTGGTCATTCCCCGAAGACTAAAGAGCTCACCTCCGATCCTTCCCAACGGAAATCACAACCACAACCACTACAAGATCACCGGCACATCGCCGTCACCGCCGACGCTGCCATGCGTAGACTTCGAACTCGTGTCGCTCAAGTTTCCAGCAACAGCTTCGTACACTTCACTAAAGGATATCATCCCTAATAGTCCATCCTCTATACTTTCGCCGGCACCGGCGGCAAACTACGCCGTCGCAGGTGCCGGCATGTCGTCTCCGTCGTCCGGCTCCGGTTACGAGATCTCCATCCGCAACCGGCTCGTTAAGCATGCAGCCTGGGCGTATCTCCAGCCGACTGTGACCTCATCGCCGTCGTCGTCTTCTCGCCGACTTTTCTTCTCCGGCGAGTTTTTCCGGCCGATGTTCTACAGTTTCCGGCGGTTGACGATTGAGAAAGTGACACGTGTATACGACTGGTTGGTGGACGTGCTGTGGCTCATCCTTTGCAGATAACAACAAAATGACGGCGCTGAAAAAGTGGAATATCCGGTGGCAAATTTTGTAATTACACAATATTTTCTACTGAAAAAGAAAAAAAAAGTCCAAAATAAAATTGAATTAAGTGTTCTATTTTTTCTCTTTGAATTTTCATTTTTGATTTTTTTTTTTATTAATCTATACAACATTGGTAACTTTGTACAGAAGGTTTGAATGGTTGAGTATTGGTCAAGTTTTGGACCGCATGAAATTTAACCGGGAGGAAATGTGCTTGATCTTTTCATTAGTTGGGCTTGTGTAAGACTCTTCATGAGCATGGGCTTGTTCAACATGGACATATTCATGGCCTCATCGGGCTCGACTTGGACCACTTTGGACTTTGTTGGGTGGGCCAGGTCCTTGAACAATGTGGGGAATGTGGCTGGCATTGGGGGTGCACTTGGCGCTGCCTGGTCCATTGGTGGCGGCCACCGTCTGTTTGGGTGCTGTGGTGACTCTGGTGGTGACTCCGGCTTTGGCTTTCGGTGTCGTAGGGGCCAAAACCCTGATCCGGATGATGGTGGTTGTGGGGGTGGTGAGCCTCGTCGTCCTCTTTTACGGTCATTGTTCTGCAATGTGAATCAGAATGTCAGTGTAATGATTTATTAAGAGCATCGGAGTATGTCAAATGTAGTAGCACTGGTGCTCATTGTTTGAGGATTTAGGCCTAAAGAAACAAGTGACGCTATCTCATTTTCCTATGTCATAGAGTGTATGTCCTCTTCGATTGGGTTATACGATGACTCTTTTAGCTCATGTGGGGTCGAAAGTGCACACATTATGGAGTAGAACTCTATAAGAAATAGCTATATCACAGCACCCACAAATCACCAAATTGCTATATGACTTCTTAGTTACGATAGTATCTTAATTAGCAGTTGAACTTCAATCACTAAAGTTACTGGTTGTTATACTTGTATGTTCCTATTAAGAAAATGATCAGACATGATTCAACAATTTGGCAAAAAAAATGGTGACGAAAATTGAGCAAAGATGTACCTCAACAGTGCCGCCCTTAAGCCTGGCAGACTGGTTAGCTATGTACTGAATGACATTGAAAAAGGCCGATTGTCCGAGATCAGTACAGTTTTCGTAGTAGTAAATGGCCAAGTCCCAAGCTCTCAATCTCAACTCCTTCAAATGTTGGTCGATGTCGGTCTCATGCCTAGCCACCAGTGGCCTCAAAATGCTGTCGTAGACATATGAAGTTCCCTGCTCCAAGACAGACTCGTCAGTTTCACTCTAATAAACTCGGGACTTATGACAGACTCTTCATTTACAAATCGTTCGACAGAACCGAGTTCTTGTTGCTGTTGAAAAAATGATAACATACACAAAGCTCTTGGTTTGGCATTTACCTTCGTCTGAGGATACCATAGGTAGATGATAAACGCCAGCTTCATCTCTCCATAGAGTGGAAACCTTTACATGAAAATTACGAAAAGATTGTTAAAATGTCGAAAAATATAACATCATGATCATTACATTTTGATGCTTAAACTATCCATCGAAAGCCTTATTATTATACTTACCAAGAAATGAAAAAATCCCCAAATCTCTCACAAACTGAGAGTACTGCTATAATGATCCTAGAAAAAACATCATTACAAAACGTTAGTTTATGAACAATGATCAGCACTCAGCACAAAATACAAAACTACAACTTTACCCCAATGCCTATACGACATTTGTCTAAGGTGAGGTTAGGGAATCGGAAAAGAGCAACTTGAAATAATCCATACAATGAAAATTGCGTCGAGATTGCACACGGAACATGATTATGAGTGTAAAATGCTATTGCAGACTTAGAAACAAATAGTATGGAAATTATTCTAAAGTACACAACAAATCATCACTCGAATAACTTTGTTCCCCATCTTCAAAATTTCATGCTGAACCAGAGAACATAATTTGATACTTAATGATTATTATTGCATTTTGCAAGCATGATTTTCCTTGTTTATGGCTCGTGACAAGCTTTGTACCGTTGCTTTGGTCCTAATATAAAGAAATCATTATGCTTCAGCATGTCTCACTTTAAAAAAAAAAAAAAAAACTACTCAGGTAATGTATGATTGTACGAACTTTGCCATTAGAAACTCTCATCATACCCAACGTCTAAAATCTCGTATAGATAACCACCCCAAAGTCGTATAGAGTTTGATAGAGTTGACCAACCCTCACCGGACAACAACAAACACGATTTTCACCAAGATGTGACATTGTGAAGTTCACATTAAACAGAACCTTTATTATGTCTAGATCTAGATTTGAATCTGGGATGAAATCCAACACGAACACTACTCGACTACTCGTAACGCTAAGTTACTTGCCTATTTTAGACACCCAAGTTCATAAATGAAGTCCCTCATCCCACCCCTCCTAACATAAAGAAAAAGGAAAGAGGGGTTGACATGTCAAAACATTTCACATGAATCTTGATTTCTTGCAATGTCTTCCAACTTGATAAAAATGTACACTAAATTAACATAGCATACGTAATTAGTACATAAGATAGGCCACATAATATCAACAAATTAATCCATGTTAGAGATTTTGTAAAAGGGGTATTATGAGTTGTAACAAAACGGTTGACTTAGCTTCCTCTGTATCTCAACTACTTTTAGGCTAATCCAGCTAACTAAACCACCAAATCTCCTTCACATGTTCACCACAATTCCTTCTCTTTTCTTCCCCTAAACCTGCCTCTCATCTAATACAACTCTAAGTTTCACTTCAAAAAAAATTCCATTAGAAATCGTCCTGATCGTAGTTTTTATATCACATCCTAAACTTCACACTCTAAAATGAATTATCAGAATAGATTACCCCAAACGTACTTGGTGATCGATATCCCGCATTTTGTAGGTTATCACAAGACAAGTACAAACACATTGATAACAAAAAAAAAAAAAAATTAGAGCACGATCATAGTACATGGGAATAACTTCCTACGAACTCAACAAAATCATTAAAAAAAGATAGTACTAACAAGCATAAATCCCTAAAATCATTGCATAAGAATCGCTTAACAATACCGTTACATCAATTACCTAGGTCAATTTATGAACGAATTAAATGTGTAGCACGTTTAAGTCCGCGACAAAAGAATCGAACAAACAGATTCTTAAATCAATTAAATTACTACTATCATTGTAGATAAACTTTATACTTTACTACTAATTATTATTCAAAAAATTAGTGATTAGTGCGGCAGTTGGCGACGAGCAATTAATTCCCTAATTCCATTCAATGATTAACCATTATTCCAAATTACGCCAATTATTCAACTTACGTAATCTCGTATTAAAGTAGAGGTTTAATTTGCGATTTGAGAACCGAAAAACGTACCAATATTGACACCAAAATCGGAGTTCACGATTGTCAACTTTGTTCCTCTCTACCGTCTTGAAACACTCAAATGCCGGATACGCATATCCTAATATCATACTGCATCAAAATTTTAAACAAATTCCAATAATAAATAAATAAAAATCAATACTACTTATTATTAATTCACTCGAAAAAAAAAATTGAAATAAAAACAATAATAGCAATAACAAATTAATTAAAAAAGAAAATACTTACAAAAGTCCCCTGCTAATGAAATCACCCAACATCTTTAATTTGACGATCAAATTTCACGAGAATTATCCAATTTTGTACATATATCTAAAGAAAAAAAAACCCAGAAAAACCCATTAATTTATCAATGAAATTAATAAGAAAAAGGGGATTAAATTGGAAGAACAGAGTAAGTAATTGGGAACAAACCTGAGGAAAGTTGATTGCTTGTGAATGAAGATTGAAGAACAGATGAAATTTGTGTAAATCTGTGTAAATGGGTGAATTTAAAAGGAATTTGAGGAGAGAGAAAATGGGTGATGATTGATCAAAGGTTTCTGAGAAACTACCAAAGATTTGGGATTTAGAAGAAGAAGAAGTCAGAATCTGCAAGAATTTTGAGCATAAAATAAGAACAATGGTCAATTTAAAAAAAAAAAAAAGAAGAAAAAAAAAAAGGAATTTGTTTAATCAAATTTTGATTCTTATTAGAAAACTTTACTGCTGAAAAAAATCAAACAAGATAAAAGAATGTATCTTCCTTTATAAGATATGAGGAAGGATAAAATGGTAAAAGAACAAGCAGAAACCCAAAACGAGTGAGACTTGAGAAAGGAGGAAACTGAAACTTAGAAGACACAGAATTTGTTAATTTAATATTTATATACAAGGAGTAGGATAATTAGAGTTAATTGAAATGTGGGATAATGATGAATTTTAATTTGAAGATGATTATGATTGGATGATTAAAGAGTTGTTTAAGAAAAAGGGAAGGTGGTAACTTGCCGGAGACGCCAACGGATTGAAGATATATTGAGTGTGGGGAGTTTGGGGTGAACAAGGAGAGAGAAAAAGGAGGGAAAATTGGAAAAAAGCAGTTAGTGTTGTTGAGGAGAGAGATTGGGATTTTATGTCATGGGAGTCATGAGAGTCCTGAGACTTGACAGTTATTCTTTCGCTTTCTTTTGGGTTGCTGTTTCTGTGATTTGCTTTTTCCTATCTACTCCGTATGTGTTTGATCGGATTTTTACGGTGAATGCGTCCGGTTTATTAACAATCTTGTTTTGTTATTATTAGGCACGATAAAAAATATTGAATTTGAATAGATGTGGATATGAATGTGGCGTTTTATAGGTAGTTATAGATCGGGGAATGACACATAAAAGATGAATTTGGAAGGAGTATTATTGACGCGGGGAATGACGAGTACACCGGATAAGAAACTCTATCTTCGTGTACGAATCCGCTATCTAAAATACTCTTAGTTTACAAAGATCTAATAAGATTATTAGGAACTAGTAGAAGTAGTTGTAGTTTATTAATGAACAAACACAGTCAAAGCTAAATCACCACATCGTGGAATTAAGTCAATTAACCAATCAAGAGAAGCCTCTAGTACCGCCTTGAGTCATGAATTAGGTCAATTTAATCTTCTTAATAACGATAGATTTAATTGGTTCCTCTTTGGAAGGAGTCTTACTTGAGTAGAAAAGGTTGGATATCCACTATGCATCTTTTACTCTTTAGTGAGGCATAATAACATAATCAAGCATATAAAGTTATAGATAATGACATCAAATTATGACTTCTAATTTGACCAGTTGTGCTATACTCCGTACTTTATAAGATTCATTCATATAGTTTATTTTCATCCACTTCATTTACAATCGTGTTAAAAAATAAGAGTAAGAAAAATCGGAATTTTAGAAATGCCAATTCTCCCACTATCTCATTACTTTATACTCCGTACTACAAACCTTTTCTCAATCCCTTGAAGATTTATTACTCAACACTTGACGTTTCTTAGAAGCTAGTCTATCAGCAATCGATTCATTCTAAAATAATCATACTAAGGGTAAATGATTGGCACTAGGAAAATTTGTAACAAGAAGTCTAGTAGTGCGGCTCATGTGATCGGAATTTACGCATATCCTTTTCCCCTATTTGAAGGGTTTAATAATATGAATATATTGTAATAGAGAATTATAAAGATTCGAGAGGTTGATAATGAAATACTTTGAACAATTTGTTGGAGTTAAATTCATATATTTGAACCAAACATCTATAAACCCAAGATAGATACAACATTCCTCGGGTTTATTAGTTAGAAATACCATATCCTTTTCCCCCTATTTGAAGGGTTTAATAATATGAATATATGGTGAGAATTATAAAGAATCGAGAGGTTGATAATGAAATACTTTGAATAATTTGTTGGAGTTAAATTCATATATTTGAACCAAACCCATCTATAGTTAGAAACCCAAGATAGATACAACATTCCTCGGGTTTAATAGTTAGAAATACCATACCTTTACCCCTTTTCATTCTCCAAATTTGTTCTCAAGATCATATCAATGAGACAGAGACAAGCAAGTTATACGATGGTCAAAAAAAAAAAAGTTAAAAGTGAAATGCAATGGTATATACGTATCCACATACTGTTCTCTTTACGGCAAGAAGGTAAAAGGCAAATGCAAGGGTATGTATCTCGTATTCTCGTTTTATTTGGGAATTTTTTTAAAGACAATTTTAATATTTATCAACTTTCAAACTCGTGACATAAGTATCACATCTCGAAAACAATGAATAGAAAAGGAGTAACTTAAAAATCAGTGAACAAGCACATGGAGTCCGACGAGAGCAAATGTCCCGGTTATTATTAACACGTTGTTGTGGCACTGCCATGATCCTTTCACCTGTCCGTTCAGCTTCTCCCTCACTCTTCTTCTTGTTCAGGTAATCTCTTCAACTTTATTCATCATCTTCTCTCTAAAAACCCACTTAAAATTACCCAATTTATTGATCATTTACTTCACATTTTTTTTTTACTGTGATTGTTTCAGATCGAAGCTTAAGCAACATTGCAATTCTGCACAAATGGGTATGGGTGGTGTTACCTGTGTAATTCCAAGAAAAGCAAGCCCTCGTTTGTGCGATGTTTCTGGGTATATTCTCTATTTCCCCCTTTGTTTAGCATATGCTTGTTAATTAATTTATTGTTTGTTGTATTTTGATGATAATCTTGCTTAGTTAGTTGCAAAATTATGCTGTGTTTGGACTATTTGGGTAGTGTTGATCACCATTTTGTACGATTAAATTTTGTAGGTGCAATAAAGTCGACACCTTTTTTCGCCTTTTTCGTTTTCAGTACATTGACGAGCAGCTAATGTTGCGGGGGTAGGGAATATGAGGATTCAAACCCGGGATACTAAATTCCGGACTTTTTCAACCTTGATACTCTAGTTTCCCCTTTTGTTATTTTAATTGTTATGAACTTTTAATCTTGTTGCAAAAATGTAATGTGTTTGTCTGAGTAAAGCACAATTTGGTGGGTGCAGTCATATGACAGAGCTGCTGGAAATTCCATCTCCAAATCCCACATTGCATGTTCTGTTCATACCTGGAAATCCAGGTTTTTGATTTTTCGGCCGAGAACTTGTGTGTTTGTTTTACTATGTTGGGGGAAGAACTGAATTAAAATGGTACTACTTTGACAGGTGTAATTAATTTTTATAAGGAGTTTTTGGAATCATTGTATGAGCTACTTGAAGGGAATGCATCTGTGACAGGCATGCTATGGTTTCCCTTTTGGTTTAATACATTACAGTAACAAATGGTGAAATTGCTTAATACGGTTTTTTTCTGTTTGACTCGTCAGCTATTGGGCACATATCCCACACAAGTAAGGTACTTGTTTGTCGATGCCCAGCACTAAGCAACTTTCTGTTGATATTGATCATTGTTAGAAATATGTATTTCTAGTGTGATTCTTACGGGTGCTCAATGTTAAAAGTTTGATCTTTATTAGATTTGCTACCTTTATCAAAAATAAAAAAATCACAAGTCCGCTAGAGTAGTGACTTGATTATATGAGCGACAGAAATGACAGGATAGCTGCCTAAGGTATTGGCTATAATTCGTGTTCCATGTGAAACCTATGCCTTTGCTTGTATGCTGCAGATAAAGTAATATTTTGAACACTATGTTCTCTAAATTCTTGAATTATTAAAATTTAAGGGTAACAAGGAAGTGGTAGCATAGGCTATTGATTGCAATCTTTGGCACCTGTTGCTTTATTATGTCTGTTTGGATAACTGAATTTGCAAGTTAATCGAAGATTGCTACTTCTGATAGTTTGGGCGTCAATATATGGCTAATGAATTTTGACGCATAAGATAATAACTTAGGTTGCTTCGACAGTGGCAAGTAATATCTTCTCATGGGTATTTAGATTTGGATTCTGCAACTTGTACATCACTTAACTCATTTGTGGATGGAGGAAATCTCGTGCTTTGTCCTCTATGCAATAATGCAACCTTTGTAATTCGTGTGCGTCTTTGTTTCAACTTTCAACTCCCTGAGAGGCTTGTTCTTAACAGGACAATGATAAGTAGCTATAGGCCTTTAGATCAAGTCGTGCATGTGTACATTCTTTGATAAAATTTGAAAATGACACTTGTGTTTGGGTTGATTAAAGGATCCCGACTGTTTCTCTTATCTCATTTCATATCTTTGCTAGGATTGGGAACATGGGCGCTTGTTTTCATTGGAGGAACAGATCAACCACAAGGTATATGCGTGGCTTGTTATTATAATGCTGTGTTTTTCTTCATTGCCGGAGAAACTTTATTGATCAACCTTCTTAGCTCCTGGTGTTGCCTAATAAGTAATAATTGGTGAAGGAGCCTGATTTTCTTTCATTTTCCTATTGATACTTAGCCTGTGGGACTAAATTCTCCATTGTTTTCCTTAGCACATTCCCCTTACAGAGTTAGAAAACATGTCATTAGTCGCTAACTCTTGCATTACCCGTGTCCTGGAGAATTTACTTGAAACATCAAGTTTTTATGTCAAACACTTTCTTAGAAAGGCTGTCAACATTAGTGGACAACCTCTGTATGAAATACATCATAAACAGCAAAGTCCATTTAGTTATAGGCCGCCTGACTATGGATTGCTGTATTTCGTATCATATAAGTTGAGGTGAGAAGTGTGTGGCTTGTTTAATAGAGGTTTCAGTGCAATCTTGGGGTCGTAGCACCTACAGATATGTCAATCTTTTTGCCTGGGGGCTGGTAATGCTTTATTTGGGATCAGACGAGCTGTCTGTTGCCAAATTTTTATGAGCGGAACCTCCAAGTTCTTGCTATTGGCTTGTAAGATAGTCAGAAAGCAAAAGTTTATATGCGACTTAGCAAGTAACTTTTTGCTGCATGGCAAGAGTCGTATATTCTAGTATTTGGTTTGAGATTTGAGGTGAAGTCGTAAGTGCCTGCTGACTGCGACCGGTAATGATGTTTTGTAATTTTGTTAATTTTCGGGCAAACTAACTAATGATTTATAATAAACTTGTTTGTACAGATGGATTTTATTGCTCACGAGCTACAGAACCATAATATTCCCTTAATATTGGTAGGTACTCTGTTTAAAATTTTATTTAGGAGCCATTTGTTAACAAATTGAATTTTCTTGGCTCAGAGGAAGTTGATTACTGCCTGAGCTCTTTCTTATGTTACTTAAGTATCCATAGCACCTACCGAATGGGTGTATGTTATCGCTCTTCTGAGTCTTGTCGAAATCCGAACCTATGTGATGAACTCGCATAGTTAGACAGAGGATAGTCGATAGGTGGCGGAAACACCATAGTAACAATAAAAATATGATAATCTGATTGATTGATGATTATTTCTCCTAGTGACCCCCTATTTATACTACTTTTGGAGTGAGCCCCAAGCAACTATTGAATGAGTCATTTGCCCTTCCAAGGGTGGGCTATTCTATTACAACCTATAACTCATGTAGTTGAACAATTGTGGATAATAGGTCAGAGTTGATTGGAGCAGTTTAGTGTGTTCTAGACCTCCCGTTAGTCTTCAGTCTTCAAGTACACGTTCCTCTAACTCTATCATTTGGATTTGCCAAAATTTTGGTGTAAATATGCAATACTTTTATAAAAGGTGATGGGAGCGATTGGTGCTTTTGCTTTGGTTCTGTTGTTTTAAAATACTACTTTATCACTAGTTTAGCATGTGAAATTCAGATTTACATGACAGATTTCCGTGAATGATGACATATATGTTGTATCACTTTGGTGTTTTGACAACTTTCTTTGACTTCTACATATCTTTGAAGGTTGGACATTCTATTGGATCTTATATATCAATTGAAATTTTGAAGAGAGTGCCACACAAGGTGCTTACTTTCGCACCCTGGAAAATGTTCAAATTATTTTTCATTTATTTTCATTGGCACTGTTTTTTCTGAAACATGATTATTATTATCCTGAGGCATAACCTATCTTGCAGGTCATTTATTTTGCTGGGCTTTATCCATTCGTAACTCTAAATACAAAATCATCAAAGCAGACTTCAATTAAGAAGCTAGCAGAGTAAATATCTATCCTTTTATGTATGGATGATTATTTGGGCTCAGTCGTGTACCATTGTGCTACTTTAGGTTGTTTCAAGTATTTTAGATTTATCTTGTGATGAAATCAATAGACTGCTATCCACATAGTACATTATCCATTGCTTTAGGGGCTCAAACGTCGAAAAGTAGAAAACCTTTGCACAGGTATCGCTGCATTTCTGTATGCATTTGATTGTCATTCTACCTTGTCCTAAGTGGAAGCCTTGTGAGAGGCATAAGTGACCTCTATGGTAATTGGTATTAATATGTAATTTGTAGAAATAATAGTGAAGGTTAAATCTCAGCTGCAAAGATTTATGAACAAAACATCCCTGTATAAGTGATAATGGGTTCTGAAAATAGTGAATAAAACAAAATGAATCAATGGAAACATTTTACTGTGGGATTCCGTACCTACATGATGTACAATATTCACTACCATCAAGTTGAATAGTTACGTCGTTCGCCGATACCAAGCTAGCTGTTGTGTGAATTGTACGAGTATGTCTTGGATATTAACTGATCTTAGTTGGTCAGTATCTCATATGCAGCAATTGATATTCATCCTTTTCAGGTCTCCGTTACTGTGTTCAATTGTCAGCTCATTTGCTGCGCTGATGGGGCTCATCCCTAGTTGGTCCAGATTTATTGTCAAGAAGACCATAGGTAGCTCATGGTCTGAAACTGCAGTGGATGCTACTTGCTCCCATTTATTAAAGGTAAATGTTCTGAGGCTTAAAGTTTGGTCACGGCAATTTAATTTGAGAAAAAAGAGAAAGTGTGCCCTTAAAGTTTAAACCTTATAAGTTGTGAATGGATGCCAACGGGGTGTGTTCATAAAGTGCAGCACACATCTATTTTGACTATATTTTCGTCCAAAACTCTATGTGATCCAAGTGTTCTTCCTTCCCTATGTCATTGGACTAGGAGAGTAGCATCCGTTAGGGGCGAGTCTCCGGGTGTCCGTGTACCGTGTTTGCTTGTTTCTGGAAAAGAAAAGGAAAACCTTCTTTGCCTGTGAAAGTATCCACACTCATCTCTCAGTGTCAAGAATTTGTTAGACAAGAGAGATACATAAGAGTTTGAGTAAGATAGATCCTATTCTTAGGTCTCCAGCACCTATTTGCTGAGGATTTTCATTGTTCTGGTAAACTGTAGTGAAACGTATCTTAAAATGATAGAGAACTAATGGACATAAAAGAAGGCTGTAATATTCTGCTATCTCAACATGGGTAGACTAATAAAAATCAGTCTGCTTTAACCCACAGCTATTTTCCTTGTGAGTTGTGATCCCCACCTCTTTTTCAAGGCACTGTTTCATGTCTCCTTTTGTGCTGAAGTGAAATTTACACCATCAGCACCATTGATTGTTTCTTCACTAAACATTTCATCTTCATTTTGGCCAATGCAGTACCATACTATACAGAATGTGCTTTTCATGGCTTTGACTGAGTTCCAGAAGGTATTTTTTACCTATTGTCAATATCTTATGCACATTTGACATGTTAAAGAGTGTGGTGTCAAACATGATGAATCGTCGCCTCGTCGGTCATGGTTATAACATCCTTGGAATGAACTTCTTGGCTGGTATAGTTCCTTTTTGTATATGTATGGGAGTCATCCCCTTAGTGTTGTATACTTGTATCTAATACAATACTATTATGTATAAACCTGATTCCAAGATATTCCTAGGTCGTTATTTGGCACTCTACTATTAGATGGAAAAAGAAAATAACATGATGTAATAAAAATTTAATTTCTGTTTATTGGTATGTTATAATCCTATGATTATTCATAGAAAAATTCTTAGTCTGGCCCTTCGCTTTTGTCCAAATTTTGCAATTTTTGCCCCGTTTTTCAAACCGTCTAAATGTTCTTAAACTATTACCATGGACACTCTAGGAATGCCCTAGATGAATTTGAGGGCCAGTTTCCCCGCTTTCTTGGTCTTTTAAGTCCTTGCGCTTCCCTTCTTTCTTAGTGGTTATCGTTCTTTTTTTTGTCAATTTCGGGCACCCAGCATAGGTTTTTAGATCTAATATTTTGCCAAAACACTTAAAAACAGGGGCCGCCAAAAAACTTTCGTCCATTTTTATTTTAGAGCGATTTTTGCTTAAAAACTAAGGGTTGCAGCCTTCGGTCTTGTCCAAATTTTGCCATTTTTGCCCCGTTTTTCGAACTGACTAAATGTTCTTAATGTATTACCATGAACACTCTAGGAATGCCCTAAATGAATTTGAGGGGCCAATTTCCCTGTTTTCTTGGTCTTTTAAGCCCTTACGCTTCCTGTTTTTCTCTTTGGCTATCGTTTGTTTTTTGTCGATTTAGGGAACCCATCATGGGTTTTTAGATCTAATATTTCGTGAAAACACTTAGTATGACTCGTAGGGGTCGGCACAAAACTTTCATCCATTTTTATTTCGAAGCGATTTTGGCTTGAAAACGGTGTGTTATTGCCTTCGGTTTTGTCCAAATTTTGCCATTTTTGCCCCTTTTTTCAATCCAACTAAATGTTCTTAAACTATTTCCATGGACACTTTAGGAATGTCCCAGGTGAATTT
>JBBYHQ010000001.1:23412979-23423423 GCA_038382645.1 Spergularia azorica
TGGGTCTTGTGTTGGTTTTGGCGTAATACTAACGAGCAACTCTGCTCGGGTTCGAAGAAGAGACGGTCAGACCTTAAACCGCGAATGACGGACTCAATCGGGTCGCCGGAGATATCGTCGGACATTGTGGAGAAGCTTCTAGAGGAAGATGAAACAGTGAAGAAGGAGTCAGGGGTAGTATTGGTCATTTGATTTGTTGTATCAAGATAAGCTGAGTTGAATGTTCTAAAGTTGTCATCTTTGTAGAAATTACTAGTAGGAGCTCTAAAAGAAAGGGTCTTTATGTTGCCACAAGAGGGAAAAGGCCATGGAGATGATGGAGGTGAAGAAGAGTCTAAGCTTTTTGATTGAGAAAGAAATGGTATGAGCTTCATTATTACTATTGCTGCTCTTATTATTGCTACCAAGAAGTTGTGTTACTTGTGTATATATGAAACTTTATTATAAAAAATTTATGTCATGGAAACTTTATTATTAAACGTGGGATGATTTGGATATTATTTTGGAAGGGGGGAGGTGGGTATTGTGTGAGGAAATTAGTAGGAGGAGAGGTGAGGTGGGGTGGGATGGTGAAGAGTAATAAAGAAGCAAGGGGTGTCAAGTGTGAAGAAGTGTGAGGAGTTAGATTTGGTGAAGAAGTGAGGGAGTGTGTTGTGTTGATGTGGGGGTTGCTTGGTTTTCATTAGGTGATATTAATGGGTGAAAGAGAAAGAAGGGAATGGGAATGAGAGAGGAGGGAAGATTTTGAAGAATTGTGAAAATTGGAGGGATTTTTGAGAACAAAGACAAATACTGTAGGTAGTGTACTCTTATGCGAGGGGTGGTTTCTTAACCGTTGCTCTTTTTGGTTCATTTTTATTATTGAGTTATTTTAATTTGACCAATTGTTATTTTTAATAGATTAAAGTGTGATCCCCTCAAATTATATGTTCGATTGGGTATCTCCATATCGCCGGTCCGGTCAATTTTAGGTCGGGTTATCTGAATTGATCCAGTATTAGAGCAATTCAAACTCGGGTCATATTTAATTGAGTCGGGTTTTCCACAAGTTGGGTTGTCGTTTGGTCTTATCTTGACACAACATGTTTGTCTTGCTATTGAGCAATTTGAAATCTAATCTCTCGGCAATTAACTTCAAAATAAACCGTGTTAAGGTAGCTCAAAACTGTGTTGATTGAAGTCAAGTTACTTACAGTTGCATTACATCAAGTCTCGTCGACTTTAGCTAGCCTTATTTTCAATCGGAATTGTCAGCTCTACATAACTTAAGTGATTTTAACGAAGAGAAGAAAATGAAGAAATTTTTTTAGAGGACAAAGAGGAGTGGGGTATTTAGAGTTATTTGGATGGTATAAGGTTTATAGTTGGTGAGTAATTGAATGGAAAGTTTATGCAATTTTAATGAATGGACCAACAAGGCACATTCAATTGTAGATGTACTTTTGCTAAGCAACGCATATGATGATGAGTAAGAGAAGGTGAGTGATGGATTTTTCTAGGATTGTTTGCATTGTTTAAAATATGTAAGCTGCAACTCATTTATTGTTTTGCGAGGTTGGACACTCAAAGCCTTAAATAAGCTAACCCGCCGTTTTTGTAGGAAATCCATACATATTTTATCAGTAATTTGTGTATAGTTAAATTGGTCCTTACAATGGTGCTATTCTCCCAGGTATAGCACCATTTTGGTTACCCAAAATATTTGAAAATTGTTGTTTGCCTAGGATGTTGGTACGAAAAGTAGAATTGATAAATCGTAGTAAATCGATACGATTCCTAAAAGCTAAAAGCTACAAGTGAGTGAAAAGTTAAACACAAACTTTTTCGGTATGATTTCCCTAATGACATGGTGAACTTTCAAAGGTATTTGAGGTGAACTTTTAACTTTCAACATTAAAAGCTTGCTTTGAAGTCTTAAACAAGTTGTTTTTGCAAGTTACAAAGTTGATAGGTTAATTTAGACCCAAAACTATTGCAAAAGGAAAATTATAAAACATTTGGTTATATGAGCTCAAATGAGCCAGGAGTGACCTAAAAGAAATTTCTTTGCCACGCAAAGCAAGCTCCAAGACTAAAGCTACCTTACCTAAATGAGCAAGTTTTCACTATACTTCTCAAATCAAATTACCTCCGCACTTTGATTGGTGGCGAGAAATATTTCATCGACCCAAAATAGCATAGAGTACGACCTAAGAGGGCCGAGTAAGACACCCAATCGAGCATCAAATGTGCCTCTTACATAGCACCACGCAAAGGGTGAACGTTTTCTTATGAGTTTACGGCACCATCAAACGACAAAGCACAACGTTTAGCCTCACTCATTGCTCCACAAGGATGCTTATATATGCAAATTCAACACTAAGGGGACTGCAACAAATGTTATTGTATGCCCTACAGATCTACATGAATCATGGAAAGGATATTTATACGCACCCACTAAATTATTTGAGGTCGTCATTCTATAGAAGTTTCAGGAAAATTTTGTCTAGATTATTTGGAAGCCAACAAAGAGCCTACTGCTTGGGAAAAGGATGACAAAATAGTTGCTCAATCGAATATGAAAGACCCCAGAAAAACTGGTTTCTTGGATTAGACCACACTCCAAGCCTTATTATTGCAAACAATTGAAAATAATGCAATCGTGCCAATGTATCTTTTTTTTTCCCGAATCAGACTATTTTTTCTCAAGCCTCGACATCTGTGTAAGGCCACCCATATCTGACCCCCATCTAATCCGACCTCAGATAGACACGAGCCTTCGACTTTCATAGTAATCTCAATTAAAGACCAGATGCTAATTTTACTGTGAGGTGACATTAACTCACTAGTCACTCCTAATTAAAGAGCAAAGGTGGTGATGACCCAAAGCCCATGTGATACTATGGACATCAGGAGTCTCATGAAGGGCTCAGATCCATTGTTGGTCCAAATGTTATCTTGTGTTCTTACCTCATTTTTTGACACCATGGTCCATACCAACCCAATGTGGTCCATTGAAGTTCAAAACTTCCAGGTCCTATTTCTAACCCCCTATCTCTTTCCTCTTATTCCATAAAGCTCACAATTTGGTCAACAAGTACTCCGTATATGAACATTAATCGAAAATTACATTTTAAATGGATATTTTTTGTACCCGAATCAAGGAAGTCTTGACATGCTAGCCACGTTAATAAAATTAGGTTACCTCAATCTTCAAAACCCTATTACGTTGTTCTATTGGGCCATTGGTCTGTGGTCGACCCTCTGTCATAGTTTTTCGCCTTAATCTAAGATAAGTAATTAACGGGCACATAAAGGCATAATACACGAAGGAAATCTTACCATGAAGAATCATGACATGTTCAGGCTATCGACATATAAAATCAGCTCTGCTTTCTACAAAGGCTTCAACAAAATCTGCAAAAGTTGATAGCTAACATAAGTTTTGACGGAAGAAGGAAATGCTCTCAAATTTCTCAGCAGCAAGCCAGCAACACCCCACAACCAATCAACATCTATGCAATTTGACAAAATCACATCCTTCTGACTCTTCCCACCCCATGCAATTCTTCAACAATTATGACAAAACAAGACAAGCATGAAGAAAATCAATATACAATAAAGCCTCCAGCCACCAAGAAAGCGATTATACTCCGATTATCATATGAGGATTTGCTGGATAAGATCTAGAAAAACAAATTGTGGCTCTATCAATATAAACAGAAAAACACTCAGGACTGCATAAGAACATAACCCAGCATTAATCACACAAGAGAATCCAACTCCAACAAGAGTCGATTCGCTTTCGGGGTTTTGGCCATTTGCTTGATGGGGGAACAAGAACTCTCAATATCAATAGAAATATACATAAATTGGACTGCATAGAAACACAATCCAGTGACCAGTATTAATCACACAAGAGAATATCCAACTCCAGCGAGGGTCAATTTGCTTTCGGGGCTTTGCCATTTGCTTGATGGGGCACAAGGACAGCGAGCGAATTGCTTTCATTACTTTAATTCTTAACAGTTTCTGTCGCCAGTAATAACGCCATAGACTTCTTGAATGAAAGACCTTATCCTGTACTAAGAGTTCACTATGCATGAACCCAAGAAATCTCGTTAATGAGATACTTCAAATATTGGATTCGGATCCTCTGGAGTTATTTTTCCTGGAGTTCTCTAGAGTTAACTTGAAATGGAAACATCACTCTACCATGTAGTGTTTTCCCTTATTTAAAAAAAGACATTCATAAATTTATTTTTCCATTTTAGGTAAACTCCAGGGAACTCTAGGAAAAATAACTCAGAGGATCTTGATCCTCAAATATTACAGCAAAACAGGAGGTATGAAACTCCATCACAACCTCTTAATGTATTCTCCTAAGCGCCCCACTCCCCACTACTGCTCTTGTTGATGAATACAAATCAGCCTCTTTATCTTGAAAATAAGAAAATTTGACTCATTGAAGGGAAGAGTATCAGCTCGATACACCATATTAGAAAACAACAGTAATATGCCACCTGGCCTGGTTATACCTATGAGACTGTAACTAGAACTCTAGAAGCCTCATCTAACTTATTACTGCTTTCCAAGATTTCAATAAACGACTGTATAGATCTACTGAACGGAGCTCGAAAACGGACTGAAATGAATAGCTAATATCAGTAATCTTTTTTCATTTCAATTGTATTTGCTGAAGGAATTTCAATACCAACTTCGTGGAGACATATTGCATATGACATGACCAAAACAGAATCAAACACTGAAGTACCATTTGCTATTCCCTCTTACCTCTCCAAATTTACATTACTACTATAAACTGATAAACTAGCACATCCATGCAAGTACACCTCACATGTGAAGTAGCAAAAGGCTTAGATTACATATCACCGAAGAAACTTACTGATTGCTATGTATCCAAGTACGGCAGACTTGAGGACATACTGTGGAGCCCAGATTCATATCCAGCTGTAGCAAGACCTGCAATAGTATAACAAAGATTCATTGTCAGTGTAAAACGACCTATAAGTGGGCACTACCAGGAAAGCAGATACTGCCTCCGACAGGTTCAGTCAGATAGTGACTAACAGTTCCATTGCATTACCCCAGCAATGAAGTCACATGCTGCTGCCACTAGATTCCCAACTTAAAACAGGTTGAGCAGGGGGATAATGGTAGTCTTCCCCGCCATTAGATCAGAAGAAAAACATAATTGCACAGATTAAATATCAAGCATCTGCCCACTCCTACATGTATTACACAAGACAACTAAATCAAAGGTCGGCATGAATCCAATCAAGCTTTCTACTCTCCAGTCTCCACAGGACTAAAACAGAAAACTTTGCCTTGAATAAAACCTCATATATTTATCTAATAGGACTTAGAAAATGAAGACCAACTGAAGCTGCACCTAACAGTTCATTTCTAAAATGATACCCGAAAACACAGGAATATAGCCAGCTAAAATCATGGAAATAGGAGAGGATGAAATTTGTAAACTAATATTACTTTGTGATGCTTAATAAGTAAACATTGTAGCCCATAAATCCAAATTTTTCAAGACATGGCAGGAAATCAAAGCAGCAGAATTTATACCCTTACAAATTAGAGGCCTTTGCCTTAATATCTATTCTGATAAAATCAGCACATAACCGGATCGAAAATAGTATGAAAGTGAAGAACATGGAGAATTATATGGTGTCCTGAGACCACAATGCACATGAAACACCTCACATGTGATAAAGCAAAGATTTCAATTACATAATTACCAGAGGCAAGGAGTACTTACTGACTACTATGCATCCAAGTACAGTGAACTTACCGAGAGAATATGGAACCGAGATTCATACCCAATTGCAGTAAACTGCAAACAATAATATAACGAGTCTGTCAGTGTCAAACTACCTATGAGCGCACACTACTAGGGAAGCAAAAAGTGCCCCATAAGGTAGAGCTAGATAGTAAATAATAGAATTCCTTTGCATACCCTGACAATCGAGTCACATGTTCCTGCCACTGGATCCACGACTTGAAACTGGCCGGAAGACGGAGGACAATCCTAGCCTCTTTACTATAAAATCAGAACAAGAACTCCATTACAATAATAAGGTATCAAGCTTCTGCCTGATCCCTACATATATTGAGTAACACAACAGAACTTAAAAGGTCAGCATGGATCAACGGAGACTTCTTCTCTCCAGAGGTAAATCACAAAATATTACCTTTGGCTAATCAAAAGGAGATAGGAGGTAATGCTTCGGGGATCAAAAAAAGAAATTTCCTTCTAACCACAAGACATATCTTGTAGAATGAAGACAAGAAATCCGGAGGATAAAACCTATCATAGGATCCAAGAACATGAAGATCAAGCCCATCAAACAATGAAAATGCACAAATTAGAGTAACTACCTCTTGCCTAATAACAAACACCACTTTCAAAAGCATAATATTTTTTGCAGAATGTATACATATAAACAATTTATCATGGTATCTCAAAGAACCTGGCGTATTCAGCTAAACACTTGCTTTCCTGATAGCACGTGGATGAGCTTTTAAAGATGATAGCTCTGTTTTAAAAAAAAATTACTGCCTAGACAACGTAAGAGCCAGTCATATGTACACAGCTTTACACATTCAGTACATCATCCCAACAAAGGCAGCAACAAAACCCTAAGAGTGTTACCAGAGCTATATTCCTTCAAATAAAAAATAGCACTGTACAGGAGTAGAGTGTTTAAGTCAAAATTAAAGCAATCCACAAAGGAAGAAACAAAAAGGTCATTTGCCCCAAACCGAGAGTTGCCATAAAAATTATCTAAGAGAAAAGAGCAGAAACACAACTGATACATATTGTAATTTGTATGAGCTATCAGCCTATCACACTATCACTAACCATAAACTGAAAAGAATTAAAGTGAGCTAACCAAATTAGAAAAAAAAAGATATATAAATAAATAAAAGGCGACGGAATTTCAGGTAGCAAAATTCAACTATCTAAAAACCTATCCAAATAACCAACTTGTAACTTCATGGAAAATCACCAAACAAAATCATGGAACATTCAGAAAAACACATTGTTTTGGCAATATCAAAGCGCAAACACGCAAACAAAAATTAGAGAGAGATACTTACAGTGTAGAGCCCATGAGTAGTGGGGACGAAGATGAGACAACAACACAGCCTATCTTCCTCTTCTCATTGCAATTGCCCCAAACAGCGAGTAACCTCAAATAATAGCCCATGCCTCTTAATTCAGCATAATTAGAGAAAAATAAAGAGACATTTTGATTTTTGGTTGTAGAACAGGAAAATCATAAATGTCTATAAACAAAGGGGTTCCATGATCATGACATCCATTCTTTAAGAATCAATCACATAGGTAATGAAAGACACAAAGGTGTACTGCATGCATTCACAAACAAAGGAAACAGTTTCACCAAGTGAATCAGCGCCATACGCATCGATCAAGATGCTAGACCATTTGCAATGTCACAAATCTCTAATTAAGCAGACAGCATACAGTTACAAACTTAAATAAGAAATAAAAGGTGGTATAGGCTTTGCCATTTTTGAGATACTATGACTACTCAGCAACCCTAGCCAATTAAGGGCATTGATTTGTGAACCTCTTATAGTTGCAACAAAAGTGAGGTAATAGCATCTACTACTCCCCAAATCGTGCACATTATGATCAACAGAAAATCAAGTTGCTATGCTGAATATAAAGAGAAAATAAACACCAAGCAGGTCTAGCGCTCATGCAGCTGCAGTTTAAATCTGTTAAAACCCCAAAAAAAGCGTCACCACTGTTCCTCTTCCTCCTCGATCAATACGGGTGCATATTCAGTATTCATGCTCCTTGTCATGGATACATATTTTCCTCTAGTACAGATATAAATTAATATCAACTGACATTACATATGCATATACTTTATGCTACTGAAAAAATAGAACTGCGAGTCTCCAAAATTAGTTACGTTGAGCAGTCTGAAAGAATCTAGAGCGCCTGAATTCCTGTCAAGGAACTTCAAACTGGCCAAAAATAGTTTCTGGTGATTGCTTTTTTCTACTTCTGCTTTTTCTTCTTTCCTCTTTACATTGCAGGGCAGGTCGGCTTTGCATTTCAAGTGAGGTGAACATACCTCTTCTCAGTATCGCTGAGGGAGCCAGGGTTTACGCAACCAACTAGAGGAAGAAAAAAATGATCTCTAAATGTGGATTCCAGAAAAAATAATAAGTAGCATTATGACAGTAAAAGGGAAATTAAAACATTCATGACGTCCATCACAAGGTAGCTGATAACATCTCATGGAATTCTTCATACCAATTCCAGTATAAAATTCTAAGAACAGACTTTTGCAGATTAGCGTCTAAGATACATGAAGCTCAGTAACCGAAAATTTGGGGCAGCCACTGAATTACAAACTAAAGTGATCAAATTGTATTGTGAAGTAGCAGAGGCTCAGTGCAATTTTTGAGGCAATTTTCACTCATCCAACACCAGCTTCTCTCTATGTACCTTCGGCATACGGGTAAGGCATCAGTACATGACAACACCCCCCACCCCCCTTACCTCGCCATAATATTGACTAGTTACAATGAGAGACTCTGTAGGTCGGGCAATGTTACAACCTCAGACTCAGGTGGAATACATACTAGCAGAAACATAATGGTTCTTACATACGAAAGTTTCAAAGACTGTTATTGTTGAAGTGGAAAGCTTGTGTCACTGGCACTGAGATGGCAACTGCAAACCTATCTACCCTAGAGGCCTAGACCAACATACACACACCCCTTTGCCCCCATGGATTTGCGCAGCAATGCCAAAAGGGGTGATCTGTCCCACAAGCTAATCTCTTGAATAGATTCCTCATTAGAGCATGTCGGTCCTATGAAATATTTGTCACCCAATAGACAAAGCTGCGCTCAATTCAAACAGCTTGCTAGGTTAAATGGAATATGAAATCGGCACCAAGCATGCAATTAATTTGCAGTCTAGACTCCAAAGTATGCATAGATGGACAATTCAAACAAAAGAAAAAAAAAATGATAAGGTGTGTAGCTATAGAAGATAGAAACAACAATCTAAAGCAACCACTCAAACAATTTAAGAGAGATATGCTTCACCTGATTGGACCCTGTAAAAAACTCGCCTCTTTTTAGCCCTTCAAAATCTCCATCGGAAAAGGAAAACCTTCTGACCACCTTTATCCTTTCCCTACATAACCTAATCCTGCCACCTAATTGGAGACAATATTACATCACTCAGCACCACCAACACAACACTTCAACCTTGCCTATATCAGGACAATTTTCAGGTCACATCACTGATACTGTGATACGTAATTAGTTTAGCCCTCCTACCTACTAGTCATATACTACAAACCTCACACCAGCTTAGACACTAAATTTTCGCAGCAGATAAAACAATGGTTGTATTCCAGTGAGTCGAGAAGGACAGAAATCACAAGTTGTCCATCCCACTCTTAGCTAATACTATCTCACTTTCCAACACTACCAAAAACCCCTAAACTTTTCGATAATTCCATACCAATTCCTAAACTTCCCTTTCTAGCATATATAAACCCGATTGCCACTACATTACCCAACCTAATGTAAACACGAAATATAAACCCGATTGCCACTACATTACCCAACCTAATGTAAACAAGAAAGACGAGCAAGAGACACAACAACATTTGAAACGAAACGAAACCAGAGAGAAACAACCAACTCAAATATAACCAAGACTAAGAAGGCGAAAATACCCATATACGCTCAATAATAATCTAAAGATTTACATGATCAATATCAATGTGATTCATTAATTGAAAAAAAAAAAAAAAAAAAAAAAGAGCGATACCTATAAACAAAAGAAGCGTTACTAAGAATCTACCAATCCAAAATACGATCCGGCAAACCGGTCTACACCGCCCACATGCTGAAAGAAACCATCCCTAATCCTCTGAAAAACCAGCCACGTCAGCAGACTATCTGACCCGGCCTGGTGCGACTTCCCGACCGTCCGATCGATCTTCAGCGCCTTCGCAACCCGGTCCAGCCCGCCATACAGCCCGTTACAGTACCTGATCACGTGCTTCACATCGAAAACCTTCTCCCCGAAAAACACCCTTATTAACTCGAGAAACTCGGTGAGTTCATCCGGTAACGGCCGCTGAGTCAGCAATTTCAGCAGGTAACCGAAATCATACGCACCGTGAAACGTAACCCACACGACTTCCTCGTTACACACCAGCCCGGACGACATGACGAGCTCACAGAAGCGCCACGAGTCGACCCCGGCCTCGACATTCTTATCGAAATCGATGCCGTTACCGCGCAACAACTCGACGGAATCGGGAGCGTGAGAGTCACGTGATATGTCGAAGTCCTTGAAATTGAACTGCCAGATGAAGGTGAACTTATCCGAACCTAAGGAAGGGAGGTTGCCTCGGGAGTCGGC
>JBBYHQ010000001.1:23423589-23453022 GCA_038382645.1 Spergularia azorica
ATTAAACGGAACTCCGCGTCGATGTTGTGGGCCCACACTTCTCGGATCTGGACCTCCATCAATCATATAATAATAATTATAATTATAATTAATACTCCGTATGATGATTGTTGTATACCATGCGAATTAAATTGATTGATGTTTTTATTTATAATAATATGATTCCGATTGCGATTGTGATTGCGATTGATGCAGATCTTGGAGTGTAGTATGAAAGGGAGGGGGGGAATTGAATTAATAAAATTGGGGAAGAGTGATGGTTAAGTTTTTTGATTTTTGAAAATTAGGGTTTGGGGGGGAGGAGACGGAGGTTTATAGGAGAGGTAGAAAAAAAAGAGAGAAATTGGGGGAAATTAATAATTGGAGATGAACGTGGGTCGTGGGTTGAATTATAACTGGATGAGGAAAATCGGGGAAGTGAGCCACCTTTCTATTTTGCGAAAACAATACATTATTTTATAAATTGAGTTTTTTTTTTTTCAAATGTTATTGTATTCATTTTTTGGAAATTGTTGTTTGAAACATAATAGGATAAGATATTGATTTGGTCTTTTTTTTTTTCTGTTGGAATAAGTAAAGAAAATAAAAGTTCATTTAGGATACGAGTCAAATTTAGCCATCTCGATCTTATGTGTGAATTCATACATTTTGTGATTTTATAGGTCAAATGACTTGTTAAAACAACTAGTTAAGGAAGTGTTGTGGAATATAGGGTTAAACGATGGGAGGATTGGATAACCATGATAATGGTTTCGTAAATTCTTAAAGGTTTAATCGAGAAAGTAATGGTCTTCTTGGAGCGGCATCGATTCTAGTAAAATTGAAAGTCCTATGAATTGAAAAATAGTCCATTTAAGTGTCAAAGTGGGACTTAAGCACCAAAATGGTGTCTCAACTTTCCCAAAAATCAGATAATGGTGTCTGACAACTTTTATACACTAATTTGGTGTCTCCATCCACTTCCATCCAATTTTCCGTTAACAATGCATCTTTTTTTTCTCTCTCCTCTCTTACTCTATCCTTTCTCCCTCTCCTATCTCCCAGCAAGTCCCAACTCTCAACCCAATAATTCGTGGGTATTACCTGTCTAGCTAAAAATTTAGCTTCACAATTAACTGTCTATCAATTATCAAGCTCAAAAATCCATGAAACGGTGAACACATTTCAACAAGTACATCAAACAAAGCAATTAGGAACACAACTTCTCGCCCGCATATCGCCGAGGATTTTCCGATCTCAACTCCATTCGATTGCCTAATTACTCCATGTTTTCCAAAATCCTTTGCTATTTTTCAGCAATTCAATCATTGTATTATATTAATAATAAGAATAATAATAATAATGAGTATCATATATATATTCGAATGATGAACCCAGAAAAATCCCCAAATTAAACCCAGAAAATCCCCAAATCAAACCCAGAAAAACCCTCAAATCAAACCTATAAAAATCCCCAAATCAAATCCATAAAAATCCCCATTCAAACCCAGAAAAGCCCCGAATCAATCCCAAAAAATCCCCAAATCAAACGCAAAAAAATCCCCAATAAACCCAGAAAAATCCCCAAATCAATTCCCGAAAAATCCACAAATCAATCCCATAAAAATCCTTAAATCAAACCCAGAAAATCCCCAACCCATACCCAATTCCGTTCGATTATACTTGAACGAAAAATTGATTTAAGACGATTTTTTTTTTGTGGGGAGGAAATAGAGATTTTGGCAGTTGTGAGAAAAATTGGAGAAATGGGGATTATAGGGTATAATTTCATTGTTTAATTACAAGTAGAAAGGGGGGAAATTGAGGAAGGAGAAAATCAAGAGGGTAGGGAAATTGAGGATAGAGAGACGGAATGAGAGAAATACCAAAAAACTAAATTGGATCATATGAATTGTGTCGACATTACCTTGGTGAGAAAAGGGAATACTCACGAATTATTTCTGGGTTGAGAGTTGGGACTTGCTGGGAGATAGAGGAGGGGGAGAAAGGATAGAGTAAGAGAGGAGAGAGAGAAAAAGATGCATTGTTAACGGAAAATTGGATGGAAGTGGATGGAGACACCAAATTGGTATACAAAAGTTGTCAGATACCATTTTCTGATTTTTGGGAAAGTTGAGACACCATTTTGGTGCTTAACTCGTCAAAGTGGTAAGAATTAAAACTTTACTAAGACTAACATTATCTATCACATCTCATTTAACTTCAAGGCACAACAAAAATTGCAGCAAGAATCCAACCTCGTTACCACCCAAAATTAAGCAGAGCAGCTACTACAATATTAGGTGTCTACGCTACTAGCCAACTACTCCGTAGTTGTTCTTCACATTTCACATGTATGCAAAGCTCATATGCCAAGAGTCGACAAAGCAAAACAGAATTAACACCTACTAGTTGCCAACCACCACTTCCATGAGCGTTGGGCCATAATCTGCCGGAGCAGAAAACCCATGCAAGTTGAGTATACTTGCTCCGACATTAACTAAACTTCCATTCACTTCTTCAACTAACTGGACACCACTCTTGAGGTTAGGACCTCCAATTGTGAAAGGGGCCTGGTTGGCAAAATGAATATTGGTCAATTGCAACCCAAAAATATAAACATAGCAAATTCATTGTACTGTTTGCACCACAAAAAACTAAGATTCATGCACATACAAACTCAAAACTTGTGGATTTTATTGAATTGTGAATATCTTCTGTTAATTAAGTTTTTATATTCTGTTAGCATGAATATATGTATCATTTGAATGAATATAGTGTTTTATGTGATTGAATATGTTCCAATCGACCGCATCTATTCATCGACCGAGACAACGTCTTCACCTCCCAACCCGTTGCCGGTGTTACGGGAGTTCGTTACCAATAAATTGTGGGCACACGACAGAACCACCTTAACTCTGCCTTAAACCAGTCGAAATCCTATTTCAAGGCTAAAGTCAAGGTGGTTCTGTCGTGTGCCCACAATTTATTGGTAACGAACTCCCGTTACACCGGCAACGGGTTGGGAGGTGAAGACGGTGTCCTGGTCGATTTCGTTCTTCCTCAGTCGAATATGCACACCGCGTCGAAAAGAATCACCCACACTGACGTCTCCTTGAGATATTAGATCGTTCAATATATCAGCTGTCGGTAGACTTCTAACACTCAATCTGTTACCAATAACGGGAGTTCATTACCAATACATTTGTTTTTCAATAATATTGTGACCGACCTCTGAGCCCTCGAAAACTCTATGTCTGCCTTAAACCAGTCGGAAATCTTCATCGTGTTTTTTGGTGTTTTTCTGATTCAAATTTGGGGAAATTTAAGGAGAGAGAAAAAATTAGGGTTTTATAGATTTGGGGATTTTTGATTTGACGAATTTGAGAAGCAAAAGGTTGGCTATGGAGGATTTGGCCTCATGTTTAAGATAGAATTGATCAACGAAGAAGGGAAACTGAAATTTTTGGATTTTTTTTCAAATTTGGGTAAGTTTAAGGAGAGAGAAAAAAAAGATTTTGGAGAGAAAGGGAAAAATTTTCTGGGATAAAAGGTTGAAGATATAAAACAGAATGGAAGTGGTAGTGTCAGCATTACCCTTTTTCTCTTTTTATTTTTTTTTTATTTTTAACGTGGTGTCCTTGTGATATGATTTTTTAATGCGTTTTGATTCGAGCACCCAATTTATCTGGTACGTTGTGTTATAATTGCGACGAGATTACGTATATATCTTACCTTTGAAGGTCGAGTAATCATCTATGATCGTGGTCTATATGAGAGACGTTAGATTGTGTTTGCCATAATCATGCAGTAGTCATGCTCATATGTGACATGGGTCGTCGTTTCAGTACTATGTGGTACGTGCGTAGAACAAGTATTAGTCTGGGGTTGTATTGAACGGAAGATTGGCCTTGAAAAGATTTGCTAACCACCATACATGTACCATTGTCCTTTATTAACCATGCATTATTGACCAAAACTTCATAATTTCCGCCAATTTATGATATAACCATCGAACACGTCTATTTTGGCGTTAGATTGAGCATGCATATATGTGACATGAATGGCAACATCTGTTTGTATGGTGCAATTGACAAGTAGAATAAGAACGTGGTTTCCAAAAGGTCCAACAAAATCAGAATGACTTCAACCCTGACGGGAGGGTGAATAAACTCTGACGCCATTGCATTTAGGTATGTACTGTACTGTATGTATCAGACGGCGTTTGCTCAAACTTGTATTATTCTCAACGGAACAATCCGCTTGGGAGTGAATAACCATCCTTTTGATCCTTGTACTATTATCAGTAGAATATTAGAGAAACGTCACCGTCTGTTTGACTGGAGTTTAATTTCCTAGACGACGTACTCCATGCTAGTACCATCTGAGCGGTAAAACATGAGGATCAAGGTTGGCCTAATGGTTAGGGGGTTGTCCCAGGCTCAAATCCTCATACCGCCCACCCCCTCATCATAGTTGGTTCCTTTGTAAAAAAAAAAAAAAAAAAAAAAACACCACCGTACACTATTGTCCTTTATCGCCCATTATTGACCAAAACTTTATGGATCATCCAGTGTTTTGGTCAAAAATCTACACCATGCGCAATATGGCTTATATTCGACTTATGGGGTATATAATCACTATACTACTATAGGGAATCGAATAGTTTGGAGTTGGGCTATAGCTCTATACATTTAGGCCGTAGGATTATGGGTCAGGGGCGTAGGATAATAGATCGGAGATGTAGGATAACGAATTGGGGATGTTAGATTTTGGAGGGGTAGGATTCCGTATAGGGTAGTAGACGTAGATAATAAAAAAAATAAGAAATGGAAGGAACAGTTGAGAACTCACAAAGAGATGAAGGAACTGTTGATAAGAAAACAGTGTTGCTTTTGTGTCCTGATAATGTTTGACAGTTAGTGACTCTGATCATGTCGAACTTACAACTTAGAATTAAACCTTTTGAGTTATTGGTTATTGATGCGACTTCACGTAGAATCATATAATTTTGTACTTAATAATGTCGTGGTATACTATTCCTCCATTGAAGCAACACATGAGACCTAGTTGGCCCTAGCCAATCCCCATGACTCTGGTACACTCATCACGCGAACCTCGTAAGCGACTAATCGAAGATTCGATGCTGGGCATGAGTAAAACAATCTTCAAGTGTGACAACTTTAAAATTTCAAAAACCAACCAACCAACAAATTCGTCGACTTTTTACTCCTCTCTTTCTTATAGGTGTGACTACGTGAGACAACATCAGAAAACATTGACAGTTGTGCACTCCTCTAATGCAACATGCTGGAGTCCCTCCTCGACTTAGATAGTCAAAGTCTGCAAATCATAACATGTTTCCGGGAGCACAAGAAGCATTATGCTCTTACTCATAATATAGGGGTGAGCCCCATGAAGTAAAAAATGAAGAATCATTTTAATTACCATGCTTATTATGCTCCCGGATATAAGCATTGGTCCAAGCCTAGTGTTTAGGAACAAAAAATCCCCTAGAATTGCTTTTTTTATACCATAAAATGATTAAGTGACAATAGATCAACGATTTAACCATCACTCAAAGCGTATACATACTCGAGTCCAGGTTAACCATCCCTAAAAGGCTAAAACATACCCAATCACTATGGGTGTTGTCGTGTTGATGTAGCTTCCAAATCACGACTCTACCATCTCACGAGCCAGCGAACCCACGAATTCATCCACGGCCTCTTCTTTCTTCTTCGCTTCCTCTCTCCTCTCTCTTTTCAGGTGTGTCGTGTGTGTGACGACAACATGGGCAACTCCCAGGCATCATCTGCTGACCCGCGTTTCACTTCTGCCACCAGGTTAGCTCTCTCCCTCTTTCTCAATCTCACTTATCTTCCTGCACACGCAACATTTTTGATTGTATATGATGATCATATGACAGAACTTTCACACAGCATGAATTGGAAGAACTTAAATCGTTATTCGAGTCACTTGCTGCTCAATCTAACAGTAATTCCCAATTTATTCACCTTCCGTTTTCAAGGTGTGTTCTTTACGATTCTAACTAATTTTCCCATCATTTAATTTGGAATTTGAGTTGGGTTTTTCTGGGTTTTCATTGTTGTTTATGTAATTATGTTTTTATAGGGGTACTTCAAAATTCCGGGTTCTCTTGGAGATAGGATGTTTGATTTGATTACCCAGAAACGGCATGATGAAAAATTGACATTTGAAGATCTTGTTATTGCCAAGGTAATGATTGTATGATGGAGATTGTGAATTTAGAATATGGTTTTGTTTCGTTTATGTGTTATTCGAACGGATTATCGCGATTTTTGATTGATGAGGTATGATTTGGGTGTGAATTTTGTAGGGGATTTATGAGAAAGGGACTAAGGAGGAGATTCAGGAGTTTGTGTATCAGTTAATGGATGTTAATGATGATGGCAAAGTTTGCAGGTATTATCAATGGAACTTATTATGAGCTTAAAACATCAAGTTGTGGTAATTTTTGGCATGCGTAAATTCCGTACTGTTGTTATGCTAACTGATGCATTGGTGATATAAATTGCGTGAGCTTGTATATGGTGCATTAATAAGTATGAGACTACGATTGAGCTACTAGAGAGTAGAGACGTGGAAACTGAATGATTGGTTTAGGCATTTGGCGTCTTGCCTTGTTGTCAACGGTGTATCGAAGGTATCCTGATGAACTCACATAGGTAGACAGATGAGACGACTCGATGGGATAGTCAAGGTGGTAGATATTTCGCGAATATGCTATAGTAACGATAGTAGAGGATGTTCGAGTGGCCTCACTCTCCTAAATGTAAAACAAAACTATAAACTGATACAATGATAATCTGATTGCATAACTATTACTCCTAGTATGTACCAAAAAAAAAAAAAAAAAAAAACTATTACTCCTAGTAACTCCCTATTTATAAGCTCCTAGGTAGATTGATCCCCAACTCCCCAAGTAATATTCTTAACTAAATGACAACAATGACCTTTCCATTTTCTTCTAAAACTCTAGCTAGCTAAGGGGCTGTTCTATTACAGAGTCATTGCTTTGGTTGTTTATTAAGTGGTGTTGGTCTTTGTGACGTTCCAATTCAACTCACAGTTTGCCAGGTCTGATGTGCAAGCCGTTTTGACTGCTATATTGGAGGACTTGTTTCCACCCAAGGATCGAGAGTCTGCATTAAGCTCACATCAGGGGATTATAGATGATATCCTAAATGCTACCCCATTTTCAGAGGATGGGGGAGGAAAGGACGAGAGAAATATGTCATTAGAAGATTTCAAGAATTTGGTTGCCCATTTGCCATCTATCAGGAAGTACCTTAGGGGCTTGTTGGTGGCACCTGATGCAGGTTCTGCCCTTTTTCCTGTACTACTTTCTGAACTTTTTGTTTTCTTAATTTTGTGAATATCTATTCTGTAGCAAATGATATGCTCTGGGAGTGGGGAGGGAGTGCTCTGTGTCCCAGATAGTGGCGGATTTTGATCAGTTTTTCTTGAGGGTCTGGAATGCTTAATGGTTGATAACATAACTATATAACATCAGCAAATGGATTTTAACCGAGGGGGTTCCATCAGTTTTGCAAGGTCTCTGTTGGCATGCTAGTGTCCAAACATGCATATATCCAAAGCTGCAATTGGTTACTTTGAGGATAGTCTTCCTTCTTACTGCCTGTTTCACTCTAGATAGTTTCAGCATTTGGTTATATATTATGTGTTTGCATCTTGATTCCTTTCTGTCTGTGGATGGATCAATATTGACTGAATTTCTATTGGATGCGTTTACTGTGTAGGGAGGACAGGTTCTCAAGTTCCTCGTCTGTTGTATCCTGAAAGTTACGGCTCCAACATACTCATGAAAGAGGAATATGCTTGGCTGATAGGTGTTCTTCTTACTCAGCCCGAACTAGAAGAATGGAAGCTTCTATACCATAGCTCATTTCATGGCCAAAGTTTCAACACATTCCTGGGCAATATATCATGAGTGGTTTTCAGCTTTAACTCAGCAGTGCATGCTTTAAAAATTGTTTGACTTTTGTGAATTTTCAAATGTGACGAATCACAGAAAACCTTCAGGCCTTTTATTTTTTTGTGTATTCTCGTATATTGTTGCTACTTTAGAATCAAGAGTGGTTAGATTAATTCCTTCCTTTGCTTGCTCCCACAGTTCCACTTCTATTTTCTCAACATGCACAGGAACCTTTTTTTTTTTTTTTTTTTTTGGGATGCAGGTAATTGGAATCTTGAAGTTTTTAATGTTTCTGTTGTTTGGCCAAGGCTTTGCTTTCGCATTGAAGGTTTCATTTGACAGCTTGTGTCTAAAAAGTCGGTTTTATTGGTGCAGAAACGACGAAGGGCCGAATTTGTTGATAATCAAGGACAAGGAAGGTTGTATATATGGAGGTTATGCTTCCCAACCATGGGCTAAGCACAGTGATTTCTACGGAGACATGAAGTGCTTTCTGTTTCAGCTACATCCAAAAGTTTTTACGTACCGGCCAACTGGAGCAAATAATAATTTGCAATGGGTATGGTAATCGAATCTTTCTAAATTTACGTATTCAAGAAGTGTGTTGGTATCCGTTTCAAGTTGCTCTCTTTTCCCACCAACTAGAGAGGACTTAATTTTTTTTTTGAAAGCTTCCCTCTCCTCCCAACCCCCCCCCCATACAATTGTCGCAAAGCTCACCCAATGCCTTCGACCTTCCAGAACTTGTCGCGTTAGGAGTCTCACAAGTTCTTGAGGGCTTCGCTTTCCTTGATGCTAGAAGTTTCTCTGGTTATTTTTTTATGTTATGGTCTGCATCTTTTGTACTTTCCAGGTACCCCACTTGTCTGAGCTTATTTGGGTAACTCTTTTCTTTGTGTACTACCCTTGGGAGTTGGGATGAATTGGGCCAATCTTTGGTTTAGTGAGGAGTCCAAAACTACCAGTCCAACTGGCTGCTTCAGCATTGGAGCATACCAGAGTAAAAACTGATTTCATGTGCTCACCTCCTGTTTTAATAATGTTGTTTGTTTTGCTCTTGACAATAGTTCTCGCTTGCTCAGTGTATTATAGAGTGTAGGCCTGTTAGTTTTGGTGCACTCAAACTTGCTCTCAAATTGAGTTTGTAGGTGGTTTTTTCTTAGGTTGAGTTCAAATCATCTTTTCTCTTTGCAATAGGCAGAGAAAGTAACTAAGTATAGCCTGTATTGTATGTCGCTGTTTATGCTTTTATATAATATTTCCTTGTTCGAAACAAAAATAATGATCTGCTTTCTCATTCTTTGTTCGTAAACCTATCAAAATTTACAGCTTAGTATCGGTCCTTTAGTTATGAATTCTTTCACCAGCCTTGCATGTTATAATATTTCCTTGCTGTTGCCGTCTACAACTGCAGTGTGCTGTAAACTACAGCTCGGAGTCTATCCCTAATGGAATTGGGTTTGGAGGACGGGTTAATCACTTCGGCCTCTTTGTGTCAGCCAATTTTGATGCTGGGCAAACCTTTGAGTGTACCACATTTGGAAGTCCTTGCCTCTCAAAGTCCAATCGGATATGCCCAGAAGTGATTGAATGTTGGAGCGTTTTTCCAAAAGAAGTGCAGGAAAAGAGTACCTCTGCTCTCAAAGGTACTGTATTAGAAAGATTCAAGGAAGATCGGAACATGCTTAACATGGTTGGGCTTGCAAATTCTAGTGCCTAATAAAATGTGCAGGAGAAGAGTAGCTCTGCAGCTGCTCTCTAAAGTACTGTATTAGAGAGATACAGATGCCATGTATCGGTAATCTTTCCACTCCTAAAGTCTGTTACTCCTCTTTGCCTTTCTTTCTCCCATGTCTGCAGACTGCAGTCATACCCATTTTGCTTGTTTATATCACAGAGGTCGTACAGTGAACATCCGCGACTCCGCCTGTTAATTTCAGATAAAGGAAATGTAATATTGTGCTTTAAGCTGCTGATGTGAGTAATTATGTTTTGCTTGATAGTTCAGTCTCAGTTTGCTGAACTTCACCCCTGTGTTTTTGGGATTGTTTTGCTTTTTTAGTTTTTACCATATCGTTTCACTGAGAAATTACTATACCGAAATGGTAGAAAAAGTTCAAATGTTTTTGCGTCACGAGTTTGCCACTGATGCCTAATGGTGATTGTCGGAGCCTTCGAGTCATAAACTCATGATAAATTGTGTAAGTCGTGCCATGGCGTATGAGCAAGATACCGAACTGATCGACTATGTGGCCTGCAGGTTAGGACCCCCCCTATTAACAGTAGTAACCTTCAAGTCTCGTATGGAACGTGTCCTCTTCCTCTCCCAAACCAAAGCCAAACTCCTAATACAAATGTTCGGACCACACAAACTTCGATAATTAAAAGCGGGTATCCTCTATTGAATCCGACTCGATTTGGTAATTAAAAGCGGGTATCCTCTATTGAATCCGACTCGATTTGGTTTTATAACCGGCATCCACATCATTGAGCCATAACAATACCCACCCGTACTTTAACCTAACCCATAAACAACACGACACAATACATCCTCTGCTCCATCCATTTTAACCCCACTCAGATACTCGTGTTAGCCCATTGTCGTAAAAATTATTTTCACTCGAACTAACTGTATTCACGCTCGATTTGTGTAATTTTGTGTTGTCATATCGTGCCAATGTTTACAGACTCTCAGTCCACTTACCCACCCGCACAAACAACCCGGCCCAACAATACCAAACCCTATAAACCCACGAAGAAGAAGCTTCAACAAGAAGCTTAATTAACAAAACCCTAAACATATAAAACCCACCCACCCATCCATCTCACCCCTCCTCTCTTTCTCTTCACCGCAGCCTCCATTTTCATTCTCTCCCAAAATAAAAAAAGCACAGAAGAAGAAGAAGCTTCACCAATAAGCCACATCAAGCAGCAACCATGGGGCGCGTCCGCACGAAGACAGTGAAGAAATCCTCTCGCCAAGTGATCGAGAAGTACTACTCAAAGATGACCCTGGATTTCCACACCAACAAGAAGGTTCTAGAAGAAGTTGCAATCATCCCATCAAAGAGGCTCCGAAACAAGATTGCCGGGTTCTCGACCCATCTGATGAGGCGGATCCAGAAGGGCCCAGTCCGTGGAATCTCACTGAAGCTTCAAGAGGAAGAAAGGGAAAGAAGGATGGACTTTGTTCCTGACGAGTCTGCTATTAGGACTGATAGCATTGAGGTTGACAGGGAGACTATGGATATGCTTGCTGCTCTTGGTATGTCTGATTTGCCTGGTCTTGCCGTTGTTGAGCCTGAAACCGCCCCTTCCGCTGCCGTGGCTGGTGGTTTTGGCCGTGGTGCTGGTGGGCCCAGGAGGTACTAGGTTTATTGTTGTTTTTGTTGTTTAAGTCTACTGTATTTGCAGAAGATGGGGCAGAGCAGACTTTATATTATTAGTAGTGGTTGGTTTAATGTTATCTTGTTGAGAAAGTTTGAAACTTTTTGAGATTTTGGCTGTGTTTTGAGCAGATTTTTGTTATGTTTTTACTGTTAGAAATGAAGATATTATCGGGCTCGATTTCGCAATGCTATGTTTAGTTTGTATCGTGAATTATGGGACGAGATGTGATAATTTTTGCCTCTATTTGGTTCATTAGACATGAAAAAATCTCGGCATTGTCGAAGATTTGGGCTTTGATTATGTTGTTGAATTTTGCGAATCGTTTTGATGTGTTTAGTGGTGGTAGTTTAGTTAGAAATGAGGGAAATCGTCTGTTCCTTCAGTGTTTGCTGCAGGTTGATTGATGTGAAATTGATTAGCTTTGTGACTGCTTCTCTTTTACTCGTCTGCGTTGCTTTTACTTTGGATGTCATCGTGAAAATTTGTGGTCGAGTTTGTGTGGCATGATCGATTGGAGTTGTGGACCTTTTTGAAGGAAAATGAATTGGGTATCCTTAGTTCTTTGTTGATGTATTCGTATTTCTAACCATCGTTTGGAAAGTGAGGCCACTAGGGCACTGCATTGCAAGTATTTTTAGGCTTGTATTGGTTTTGAATTGCGGCACTTCTATATGGGAAGATTATGCTAGTCTTTGTTTTGGTGTGTTCTCGTTCTCTGTTGATGTAATCGTATTGTCAGCTTTCATTTAGTCTTGATTTGTAGTCTTGATTTCTGAAAGGTGGCATTTAGCTGACTAGTTGCTGTATCATGAAGGGTGGTGCTATAATGATGACACTTCGGAGACATTTATGTGGGTACTGGATGAAAAGTGTCATTTTCTGGTTTTCATTCAGAATCTGTGCTAGGTCTTAAATGCTGGAGATCAGTAATACTAATTTATGTTTGAGATTATCGGTTTAAGGGGCTGGTCTTTCAAGCTGGATGACATTTTTGGGTGATACGTTTTGTTTTTGTTGTGAAGCTAGGTGTGTTCTGTGTGTAGTCGATGAAGAAACTTGAGGGTTCTTCTGAATGTTTTGTTTTTGTGGGGAAACATTCAGCTATGGTTCTTTGTTACCTTCTTTTTGGGATTTGGTTCTTCTTATTTGAAACTAATGTGTTTAGGAGGTGAACCACAGATCAACTGATCATTCACATATTAGATGCTAGCCCCCCTTTTTTTTAAAGTATGCTGCGGAATCAAGGTTCTTATATAGGGAAAGATGACAACAGTATTTTAGAGTGAAATGAGTAACCTGAGTTTCACGTGATTAATAGGAAGTTGGTGTTTTTTTTTTGAAGTGCTGTTAATTTTCTGGAATTGGAGCTAAGACCAGTAGACCACTTGTTTTTAAGTTAGTTCTCTTGCTGTACGGATGTGTAATTTTGTTTCCAGGGCCTGAATTCCATTTTAGTTCATAAAAATTTGTTATGTTTGTTGGTGAATGGTGAGAGTTGAAGTACATTGTGGACAGTAATGTGTATAGTGTTCTATGCGTGGTGTTAATTGGTGGATAATTACAGTTACCGATGAAGGTTTACTAGCCATAATGAAGCTAATGGTGATTGGCGTTGTATGTCTACGATGAGGTTGTGTTCTCAGTGATTTAACTCGGATGTTTAAGATGACTTCCGGTACCATTTACAGAGTGTGGTCTTGTGTCTGTGTGTATTCAACAAGGTTGCTAGACCCTCACTCTCAGTTTTGTGCTTGGTAGAATTGTGTGAGGTATTGGTACTTTGGTAGGACTTGTTTAGGGGGAGGCTTTGACTAATTTTTTTTCAACGGAACTGAATAGTCTGTTGATTTAGGTTTTTGCCTGTGGATGTTTGGAATATGAGGAATTGAGTCTGAGGAAATGGGAAATACCGAGTACTGAATTATATTAACAGATCTTCGTTGTTTTTTTACTGTTACTCCGAGTTTTAAGTCTGATGTGTTATTTAGAGTCGAGGCCTTGTCGGTGGTGCCGTGGTGGTCTCAGGTCTAGCTGTCAGACGATTTAAAATCGCAGGTAACTAGAGACGAGTTAAACAAGATACCCCAATCTTTGGGATTGTATCTTAGTGGTTTATCTATCAGTATGGCTTATGGCCTATAGCCCTCTCGAAATGCTTGTTCTGTTCATCTTTCTGTCCGCTTGAATTGGTTGATTGTGTAAAGCGTTCATGTTGCTGATCGTCGCTATTTAGTGTGCATTCTCTGCTCGTAACTGTTTATCTGGTACCTGGTTTTTGCTATTTAGTATGCATTCTCTGATCGCTCTTACCATACTCCATACAATAGCGATCTTGTATATGAACTATGATCATAAACGCTCTTATCACTTAACTTGCTGTTACTACCAGTTCATATTCTCATATAAATAGGGTGCGGTCCATAAACATGAGACGAGATTCATGGAAATCACGGTTTAACTAGAGAAGTTCTCGAATATCAGCCATGGAAGTTGGTACACAGTATTTTTGACTAATCTATCGAGTCGCTATTGCTATACTATTACTAGTTCAGTCCTAGACGGCTCGTAGTAGGCATCATGCGTTCATGGTCGGGGAGATTGAAGCCATTGAAGGCTATGTTGAGCGTGCACGCTACACTACGCACACGCCATTTGGCTCATAATGAAAACCTGGAATGGTCATCAATATATTGGAGGTAACGTTAGACATAGGAGTTATGTCCTACTGTAGTGTTGTACAGCACTAGTTTCACAGTATAGATACTACTTGACAGGATCGATATTTCCGTTTCGTCTACTATGCCTGCAGTTTTATGGCTAGATGACTATGCTTCATCTTTGGTTGTTACTTTCTTAGTGAATCTGAACCCAACGCACGCACACCCACTTCTTGCACCTCTGCTAAATCGCTCCCAGAGTTTGCGATTGCAAGATGTCAGCACGAGAAACTTCACACGTACCAAGATGAACATTGAGAAACACTACAAAAGCCCAAAATCAAGCAGACAGTATAGATAAGCAAGAAAATCAACTAATCTCGCCTGCTCATACAGAACGCTCTTCTCTGTTCTCACTCTCATCAGCTGAGCAAGCAAGATCGTACGAGCCCGTCTTGGCATTACAGACTTGTTAAATGGACTGTCACACCAAAAGAAACAGATAAAGCTTTTCATGATAAACTTCAGTCAAAGATTGTCAAAACGAGCAAATCCCATGCATAAACAACATGAGTGAACATAAAGCTATCTAAAAACCTAAACAAATGAGTACCAGAGAAGGTTCAGATGCTGAAGTTTTAAATGGAAATCATACTTCTCATTATCTCAGGTATATAGACAACTTTATCTATTTGCTGAGTAGGTATAATTCAGCCCAAACTTGTCAAGAGGCAGTAATTTCTGAAAAAAAAATGTTTACATAGCACCATTCCAAATAAATCCCCACTCAACAATGAATAATCCCAAAAGCCTAATTTCTAAGCTACAGCCTCCAAGATATTTCTATACCCTAATAGCTTGTTCTGTTGCCTGTAGTGTAAGGGGTATTATTACATAATTACAGCTATATGATCGTATTGCTTCCTAAGTTTTGTTGGACATGTAATCATATTGAGAAATGTAAAAAACATGTATCTATTTGCATCACTCTAATTTGAGTAATCCTAAATTACAGCAAGCCATGTATTCAACAATATTTCCAACACGTCATGCTTTTCTGATCCCTTCCTTCTGGAGACATATTTTTTGTTCTCAAACAAGTTAAGATTAATTACGCTGCACCTATGATTACATGGTCAGATTCAGATGAGTTCATAATTCCAGACACACGATATTACATAGGTTCGTGCAAAGTGATCTCTGAGCATAGTATGATTAATTGGTTATGCAAGGAAATGCGCACACCCTCAGACAATCACTGATGCCAGAGTCTGTTGTGATATACCATTCAGTTACTAACAAAATCCTGTTAATCACATACCAAAGGAAAGTACACAAACACATGATGGATATTAGAGTGTAGTCAGTGTACTATGTATGATAAAAGGTGAACCTAGTAGAAACACACCGTTGGTAGCGTCCGATTAGATATCCCAATTAGGCAGTCGGATTGGCTGGGACATGGGTTGTGTCGTATAAGGTGCGCGCACTCTTGAGTCTTTAATTAAGTCATTTACGGTGCAGGCCACATTGCTCTCTTTCCGACTGAGACTTCTCCTCGGGTTGCTTTATATAGTAGGGTCTGCCATCAATTCACTATTATCCATACTAAAGTAGTCAAGTGTCCATTATGGTGTTGTCAACTGTAGACCATTAAAAAAACAATAGTTAAAATTTATCTAGCTCAAGTAAATGCCTTAATTCTGATCTTGTCATTTTTGCTCAGACATTGCATGAACGTTGGGCCATTTTTTCAAGTTTCAAGCTACACGAAATTCATCAGAATGGCATCTACTTTGACAGAATAAAGCACTTGATATACTATGATAGACAGAAAGTCAGCCGAATGAGACAGAGACAGAATGAAAACTCCACCTGATTACTGGCCTCCAAAAGCTTGTCGTGAGCCAGCTGAATGGTGTTTACTATGCAGCCGATCCATCAATCTGTTATAGGAGGCAATATCAGGAAGATAGTCTCTATCCAGCATCTCCTGAACCAGGCGCTCACCCTCTTTTATTTTACCTTCCATTGTGTACCCAGCAACCAATATGTTAAAGGTCATTGCATCGGCATCCAAATCCTTGCTGGAAGCCAGCAACCTCAATTTGTCACCTTCAGCAGTTTTTCTCAGACGACATGCATCTTGAAGAAGACAATTAAATGTCACACTATCCAAAAGTATGTCCTCCTTTAGCATTCGTTCAGTAAATTTCAGGGCCTCTTCTATCATTCCATTCTTCCTCAAACCTTCTATCAAAGTGCTGCAGGTGATGAAGCCAGGAGTTTTTCCCTTCTTCCACATCTCGTTCACGACCTCAAGTGCCCTACCCACATTGGATTCACAACATAGCTTTTCAATGAAGTCTGAGTAATCAAACCCTTCTGGCAAAACTCCTTTCCTTGCAAAGTCGATCAGCAGATCACATGCCCCCAATGTTCTTCCTACCTGGCAAAGCCCCTTCACCAAAATCTCACAAGTCACGCTTGAGATTTGGCAGCCCAAATCAATCATTTCGTATGCCATAGCAACCCCTTCCTCAAATTTCTTATCTTTGAAAAATCCTCTTATCAAGGTATTGAAACTAACCACATTAGGCTCACACCCCTTAGCCCTCATTTCCTTGAACAATTCCAAAGCCGCACCAAACATCGAATTCTTGCAATAGCCACTAATCAATATATTGAAAGTAAAAACATCTGGCTTTACTTGATCCTTAAGAAGTCTATCGTACAAGCTTAATGCCTTATCATGCTGGCCATTTTTCAAAAATCCATGAATCAAAATATTATACACAGCAACACTAGGTCTCCCATCGATCAGTTTCCGCATGGTATCAAAAGCAGCCAACGCATCATCCAATCTCCCAACTCTGCAATAAGAATTGATGGCAAACCTAAAGATGGGTTCAATCCTTGGACAACAAAAGATCCCATCAGAGCAAGGGCATGGCTTACAGGGCATGCTTTCAAGCAGTACAGCCCGGAGAGCATCAAACCGATCAGAAATGGCAAGGGTCCTGACCATCCATTCGTAAATATGGTGGTCATGGCGATAAGAATCAATGTTGCTAGCCCACTGGAAAATGTGGAAGTCGAGGTGTGTAAACCTCGGATTGTAATGGAGCTTGTTCTTGAGGAAATGCAGAAGAGTTTGAGGAGTGATTGGTGGGCGCAAATGGGTTTCAATGAAGGCTAAAAGCCGGGGCTGTGTTGTTGACGAAACGAGAGAAACTGTGGGCAGTGGGGTGGGAAATGCTTCAGCCAAAGGGGCCGAAACCGGAGCAAGAACACCTGAACATGGTGTTTGTTGAAGCTCCTTTGATTGAGGCCTTATGAGCTTCCTCATTGCAGTTCTCATACCTAAAAATTCCCGGGTTTTGGTCTCGATTTCAACTTCCCCCTTCCCCTCTCACCCAAATCAATTGGGCAATCACCAAAATTCCATCCTTTCCTACTGATACTAGCAAAATACAATCTTTTCCTTCTATTTCAGCTCTACAGCTCTCACCAATTTGCAGGTTCTCGTCTCGATTTCAATTTCCCCCTTCCCCTCCCCCAAATCAATTGGGCAATCACCAAAATTCAATCTTTTCCTACTGATATTCCCAAAATACAATCTTTTTCTTCTATTTCAGCTCTACAGCTATCTCCAATTTGCGGGTTTTCGTCTCGATTCGATTTCCCCCTCCCCCCTCCCCCAAATCAACTGGGCAAGCACCAAAATTCAATCTTTTCCTACTGATACTACTAAAATACAATTATTTCTTGTGTTTCAGCTCTACACCTCTCACCAATTTGTCAAACTAGCAATCAAAGGAGTAATCACTCAACAATAACCACAATTAAGTTAAAGAATCATACCCACTAATCCACTATACCAACATATATCAGACTAAATTGAAAACAGTAAAGCTTCAATATTACGACATCAAGTATGTTAGAATCCGAAATTAATGAGTGAAGAAGACAAAATCCTCTTTTGGAAAAAAAAATGCGAGCAAAAATCTGATTCCACAATGAAATTTTTACCGGAAAGTTGTTCGCCGGCGAGCAGAAAATGGGATCGGCGGGAGAAAAATGGTCGGTAAAAAGTCTGAAAACACACCCGGGGTAAAAAAAAAAAAAAAAAACTGAACCTATATTTTTGGTCACACGATTGAGTCACGACTCGCGAGTGTAGTGATCACGCAATGGAACTCGCTAATAGAACCCGAAAAATTGTAAAGAATTATCCGAAAGCTAATAGGGTGCATCAAACGACACCAAATGCTGTGGCACGGATGAGGGCCTGATGTGCACGTCCATGACATGGAATGTATTGTGCACGAGTAGGGATGGCAATGGATCCAAGACCCGACTCAGACCCGGCGGATCCGATCCACTTGGGTCGGATTTGGGTCCATTTTTCTTAGACCCAATGGATCTGGGTCGGATTCAGACCCGGTGATAAATGTGCGGGTCGGACATGAGTCCTTGATTTGAGACCCAGACCCGACCCATGGACCCGCAGACCCGCCCAAAAAAATGAAAAATAAAATAAAACTTAGTTTCTCACGATGCCAGCCTTCCCCTTCCATTTTTATTTCTCAGTCTTCTCATGACTCACGCCCAATACTTCTCTGCGACCTCAAAACCTTTCGTCGCCGCCTCAAAATCCATCGCTGCCACCTCAAAATCTCATCGTTGTCGCTCTCCCTTGGTTTTCTGAAGTTCTGATGAATGAGGAATGTCCACCATAGTGATGATCGCAAATCACATCAATACATTAACGATCGTAAATCACATCGAGACGGAAATATCATAAGTTGCGTAAGTTTTACACATGACAAACTTGATTTTATAAAATACCCATCTTGGACCCAGACCCGCTGGATCCTGGCGGGTCTGGGTCTGGATCTGTAAATTTTGGACCCGATGGGTTCGGGTCGGATCTGGGTCTGCTTGTAAAGACAATGGATCCGGGTCTGGATCCTATAAGACCCGACCCATTGCCATCCCTAGACACGAGTAAAAAAACATCTATATCGTTTCTCGTGGAAATAGAAGTGCCTGAGGAGCACCATAAATGAACCATAATAGGCACTGATTTTTTCACTGTCGTATCGTATATCCACATCTACAAAGATCGATCAAATAATTTCGTCGAACAAATACAATTACATATGCGGATCATTCATTATTGTCTCTCTATCGAGGAGCGTGACCATTACAATTACTCGTATTTGTCGAACTACTACTAGGCAACTAACTAATAAAAGCAATTTCAAGTGAAGTGAAATATCTGTGAAACCCATCACGAACTGTGCTGCCCTCTCTCTCTCTCTCTCTCCTCCCTCACACGACCCATCTACTCCGCCTCTCCTCCGCCGGAAAGCCGCCGTCGCGGCCATAGCTCCGCCGTACTAAGCAAGTACTTCTCTCCTCTTTCCCCCTATTTGTTCTAATCGTAACTTATCGTTTTTTTTTTTTTTTTTAATTTGCTTAATTTGATTCTTGCTGCTGATTTTTTGCGAAGTTGAGAGGAAAGAGAGAGAGAAATAGCAGAATCTTGTACTAGAAGATTAATTTCACCACCGCTGAAGATTTCTGGAGTAAGCCTACTACTATTATTTCCCAATTTCTTATTATTACCTCTGTGATTTTCACGAATTAATTTAGCGTTGTTGTTCGTCATCATCATCGTGGCAATTTCCCCCTAATTGGAGTAATTATTAATCCTAAAGTTCCGGCATTTATTGATTTTTTTTACAATTAAAACACTTGAATTAATAATCGGGGGTTTAATTTTACATATTCCGGCATTTATTTCATTAACATTTCACTAATTTTGCTGGAGGAGATGACAATTTACTGCATAATTTTGTTAATTTTGTTGATTAAAGTCAACCAATTGAAGATTCAAGCTAAAAATAAATAAATAACAGTAGCAAATTAATCTGCACCGAAAATAGATTTAATCTTGATCTGCTGTAATTCAATATGCTCATGGCTTGCAACCGGGATTTGCAGCTCCTCGATTTTTATTGAATTAATCATGCATTGCCTTGTATGGTTGTGGAATTCTTTTAGATTTGATTTTGCCTAAATTTGGAGAGTTTGGGACGATTTTCGGGGTTTATTGGCTCCAATTTGGGCTAAATATTCGGAACAAGCCTGAGGATTGATTGGGACGAGTTGAAGAGAGAGGGAGAGTGAACATTTGTAGAGGAATTGAGTGAGGAGAGAGAAAGCAGTTTGAGGGGATGGTGAGTGAACTATATTGCCACGTCAGCAAAATTATTCGGGTCTTTGCCGGAAAAAGAAAAACATTGAGGTCCTTAAGACAGAAAAAAGTAAAACGTTAGACCCTCAACTGACATTTAACTCGTGAAAATTAGTTAACTTGGAAGTTTGGGGGTTGCTCAGTGTCAAATTGATGTTGGATTGATGCTGTATATGGTAATTGTTATCTTGTTATGAGATAACAAAGGGAAAAATAGGGTAAATATTGGTCATGAGGCTGCTCACATGTGTAAAATAGTCATGAGCGGCTGTCTTATAGTGTGATTGGTTGTGGAACATTTGGTAGTGATTTATGGCTGTCTTATAGTGTTATTGGTTGTGGAACTTTTGGTAGTGATTTATGCGATGGTACTTGGTAGTTTAGTGAGGTATTCGTCTGTTGTAATAACGTCGTACTGATGATATCCGGGTTGTTTGGAGTTTATCTCATATAGTCATATTTAGGTGGTGAATTGAAGTTATCCGACCCCTTCTCCCTTTCGCCACTTGTAGAGGGAGCGTCTTTGAAGGGACTCGATAACAATGACGATGAAGATTTATAGAACAAACACAGACAGGAACTTTTAGCAAAGCCCTACTAAGTTCTTTCTTTCCAGCATAACATAAGAAAAGTTTGAACTTCTAATTCTTGAAGAGAACATAGAAAGACACTGCAAGGAAGAATAGTGAACATTAAGGGTATCTTTATAGCCAGTACTTAGTACATAGTCCCTCATGACGAAAATTCCCGTGCCCTACAGACATACTAATGTGGCATCATAAATCGACCTTATACGTTAGTTTTTCTTCAATGTGCTTTGATTGTTAGCTTAGTTTCTGCCACATCGTCCCACTTATTACCTCGATGAGAGTTTGAGACGTGTTGTGGGAGTGGGATTGGATAAATCTTATTAGATTAATGCCAGAAAACAATAAAGCATAGAGATCTTCAAAACATGTTTAGTCAAGCACATACCAAAAGAACTTCCCAATATAAATGCTGGCCAAGTAGTTATTCAAAAGGTATAAAATATTAAAATGACACGCTGTACTTTTTAGCCAACCCATTAAAAAGTTTCTATTATGACTGTCAACTAATGTCGATCACTTCTTGGGATTGAAAAGGCTAAAAATCCTATTATACTTGTCAGTTTTCCGTTCACTTTTTTTTTTTTTTATCTTCTCTCCTGTCTCTTCCTCTCCTTCTGATCTCTTTGCCCTCCTGCTCGTTCAAATCCTTCTCTATGTCTCTGCTTTAAAACCACCACAAGTGGGTATAGAGAGTTGCAATTTGGAAGTAAATCTAGACCTATGAAGGCTTGACCATGGACAGGCGATGTCATGTTGCCTAGACCTCAGATTCTGTTTCTGGGACACTAAGTAGGTTGTTATTACTTGTTAGGCTTTCAAGTCTTGCTGCAATTTATGTTTCGCAGAACGTGTTCTATCTGAAGTTTGTCATGAATTTTTCTCGATCTAATATCTGGTAGTTTTTCTATCACATCCTTCTCTTCTAAATCTTGCCCTTTCATGTCTATATTTTTATTTATTTTTGCAGGCGGTGTTGCTCAAGAAAGTAGGGAGTGAGTGATCTGCTGGAGAATGGCGATACCAGCTGCGGCTGTGATGGTACCGTTGGGCCTTCTCTTCATTCTCTCCGGGCTTGTCGTAAATGCCATTCAAGTATCTCTCTCCCCCTTCTTTACTAGATTCATTTCATCTCCTGCTGTAATTTCAATTTTCAGCTATCTTTCTCCATTCTTCTGCTCGAGTTTTATTATTTTAAATCTTTTCTCTCTCTCTCTTTTTTTTTTCTTTTTTTTTTTTTTTAAGTTACAGTTTGCTTGCTATGAGTAAATAATATTGGTGCAGTCGCCCAATTATTACTTTTTTAAAAATAATGCAAAGAAAACTCATAGGCTTTTGAAGTGTTGAATTAGTTTGTGTTTACCATTTATGTGAAATGTTGGAAATTCTTATATATGGGATGCAAAGGGGATTGATTTCAAATCAACTGACAAAGTATGTCCCCCTCTGCACAGGCAACCTGCTTTGTTCTTGTGAGGCCTTTGTCAAAGAACAATTACCGACGCATCAACAGATGGGTGGCAGAGCTGTTGTGGATAGAGCTTGTTTGGCTTGTTGATTGGTGGGCTAGGGTTCAGGTGAATTTATGAGTTTAAACTGCTTGGCTCTTTATTTTGTGCTAAAATGCCATATACTATGTTTAAAACACGTGACATTTCATTTTAGATGCGGTACAATATTTAAAAGGAGTGATAAAATTCGTTAATAAGTATCTACATGGCATGTCTCTTTAACCTATCTTTCGTCCTGTCTCTCTAATTAAGTCTTGATGGCATTTTGATACAACTACTCACTCGACTTGATGATGCAGTTATCATCTCTTTCTTCCTAACCAAAGGGACTGTTAGGTTAGTACTTACTAACTAGGCAAACTTATGATAGAAGTGGGATGATACCGTAGGAGGTGCCCTTGAAAGTGGACATGTAGTGAAACAAAGTAGACTTCTGAAAAACAAATTTCTTGCTCTTTTAGTTACCTATGGTTAGCTTTGATGCATGATGCATGCATTATTTCTGAAAGCATCTCTTATTTTATTATCATCTTTTCTCTGTGGCATGGACATGCTTCCGTTGGTGTCATCCTGTTTTCTTAAGTCAGTTCTTGCAATTTTTGCAGAACCCTGACATTCTATCTTTCTTAGTCCCCTTGGTAGGCAGATTAGATCTTCATGTAATATTGACATTTCATAGTACTGAGAGACCAAGACCTGTGGTTACATGGATTCACAAATTTAGAATAATGTCGTATTTGAGCATGTCTTTACTTCAGTGTGGTGGCATCATGTTGTGTTAGATAACTTTTTTTTTTTTCTTTTCTTTTCTTTTTACATTGGACCTTTTTGGTAATGCTTTTCAAATCTAAGGCATCATGTCAATGATTTGAACTAATTGGTTAGCTTGTGCAATGCAGATCACAATTTTCACGGATACTGAGACACTTCAACTGATGGGTATGTACAAGAATTCGTGGAATATTCTGAATTTACTTTTTGAAGTTATCATTATTTGTATATAGAAGGGTTAAGAAGACCTTAAGACTTGAATACATTACTTGAGAACGGTATGGATCTATTTTGATTTGAGGGATGTGAACTTAGGCCAAGTATACCATTTTGTTTCACATTTGAGGGCAGAGTTATTTTTATTTTTCTGGTTATTTTCTGGGCTTATCATTCTTTCAAATTTTAAATGGATAATAACCCCTTGAATGTATGCGAAATTAAGTGTATTTTGAGCATTCATGAATGATCCTGATTTTCCAGGCAAAGAGCATGCGCTATTGATGGCAAACCACAGAAGTGACATTGACTGGCTTGTGGGCTGGGTGTTGGCTCAGGCAAGTAACATCTGCTGCAATTTCTTACTAGCAGGCATTGAGTTGCCGTAGCTCAAGAAAATTTCCATCTCTTTTATTCTGGCAGACCTGTTGTGAATCTAAGGCTTAGAGATTTGGCTAAATTATTTAGCTTCTTAGCTGATCTAGAATGATTTTGCCAGCGGGCAGGTTGCCTTGGTAGCGCACTAGCTGTTATGAAGAAATCATCCAAATTGCTTCCGGTATGTGTTCAACAAAACTTTTTTTTTTTTTGGAAGTTGGTTTGGTAAACTTTGCTGACTGGCCTATATTCTATGAACTTCTATCTTCTTGGTCCTGACCTGCGTGGCTGCGTCTCTACAGGTAATAGGTTGGTCAATGTGGTTTTCAGAGTATCTTTTTCTGGAGAGAAGCTGGGCCAAGGATGAAAACACATTGAAGGTATATGTACTTAGATGATCTAAATTATCGTGCATCTATCCGTGATTTTCCTTACTTTGATCCATGTGACTGCCTGCAGACAGGTCTTGAACGACTCAAGGACTACCCTCAGCCTTTCTGGTTGGCTCTGTTTGTTGAAGGCACCCGGTTTACCCAAGCTAAACTTTTAGCAGCTCAAGAATATGCAGCTTCAACTGGGCTTCCTGTTCCTAGAAATGTTTTGATCCCACGGACAAAGGTATCTGTTTATTGTTATTTTTTGGCTTCATATATGCCTTGAAATATTTATCTGGCTGAATTCCATTAATCCTGCTAGTCTGCTCTGAAAAAAGGAGAAAAGAGGGAAATGTGTTGTTAGATTGGGCAACTGCTGGAGTAAACATGAAATTTTCTTTTAATTAGTCGCCCCAAAGATTAGACCGTTGTTTTACTTCTCATGAGCATGTTTTTGGCCTTTATCATGTGTAGACCTTAGAATGGCTTGATGTTCATTTAATGGAGTCCTAATCGCTTTCAGCACTATATGTTTGATTCCAACTAGGATACATAATCATGTTATACTTTTTCACTTCATTCCAGCAAGAACTCTATTATTACAACTTCCCTTCATCTATAGCTCAAAGAAGTAGTGCTAAGTATTTTGGCAAGAGACCAACCCTCCATTGGCATCATGTTTATATTTACACTTGTTGCTTTCACATTCAATACTGTATCTTGCTCTCAATATGGATCCTCGACCTCTTAGGATGTTGCCACATTTGTATACTTTGAGAAGAACACTGTTACTGCTGGTAGCCAAAGCAGTTGGTGAATTGCAATTATAAGAGAGGCCTTCCCCTGAATTTCTGTTTCTGCATCTATCTCTCAAGCCGATGGGCATTTTGGGGGCCCCTAACCTGACTTTCTTGATACGCATGCAGGGATTTGTTACAGCAGTTAGTCACATGCGCTCATTTGTCCCAGCCATTTATGACGTAACAGTGGCCATACCAAAGAGTTCTCCCCAACCTACTATGTTGAGGCTATTCAAAGGGCAGTCGTGTGTGGTAAGAGGAAATACCCCCGTGGGTACTTTGATTAGAATTATGTTTTAAGAAACTATCGTGTATGTGCTCATTTTATGATGCCATGTTTGATGTCTGGTGTTCTACTACAATCATTTATGGCACATCTGCTATTCTGCTGAACTTTGCCATATGGTAGAAGAAAGTCTGAGGGAGCGACATATGCCATGTTTTACGTTTGACCTAGGAAGGGGGTGTTGGAAGGGCTTCATTTGGGGTTGAGATGTATATTTCGTTCAGGACTATGTGCTAACTATAACGATGCCTGTAGTTTTCACCTTCCCTAGCTTCTATAAAGATGTCTTTTTGTGTTCTTGTGTCCTATGTTGAAATTATGACGCCCGAACCCATTTGATTATATGGTTGAAAGGAAAACTTTTGTTAGGCTTTCCCTCAAGTTGATGTTTGCTTTAGGTCCTCATAGATTATTTCTTCATTATTATATTGCACGAGTTCAGAGGCTTTCTTTACAAGCAGGATAAGAGGGAAGGGATCAGACTTACAGGGAGTAAGGTGGGGTTCTGACATATGCAACCTTGCCCTTGAGGTGGTTTTGCAATTGACGCTGAACTGAAAAAGAAACGACCATCCATTACAAGGAACAAGGAGCACTAACAGGCCACACCATTTATAAAACCAAAAGAACAATTTCTCTTTTATAAAAAATAAAGGCTCAAACCTCCTGCTTCCCGCCATCCTGCTTAAAAAGGGACATTTGGATTGCTCTGCCTCTTTGCCGTATAACCGGAGAGAAATCCTGAGCATGTGTTGATCTTGAGACTTTGTGTCTGTTTCTTGAGCATTTAAAGGGGTTTATGTGTTTTTTTTTGGGGGGGGGGGGAACGTGTAATACGTTTCAATGTTTTGAGGAATATATTATCTTTTAAATGTTTACAGGTGCACGTGCATATCAAGCGGCATAAAATGAAAGATCTTCCTGAAACAGATGAAGCTGTCGCACAATGGTGTAAAGATGCATTTGTTGCCAAGGTTTGATAATGCACTCTCTACCCTTATTGTGTAAGTGCAGAAAAATTTGGGCTAAGAGAAAATATGGTGTTGGAGGGGGCAAAATGGGGAGGGAAAGAATTCATGTGGTTGGACATATTTTTGTCTTATTTGTTTCAATCTATTCGCTTTCTTTGTTTTTGAACGTTATGTCGTTCTTTTGAACTTTTTCTCTGTTAACTTCACAAATCACAATCTTCTATCGCTTTGTTTTGTTGTCAAACTTAATCTTCTTTAAATCTCGTCTTAGCTTTCATTCAAAAAGTATTTCATCTTTTTATGTTATTTTTTATTGTCCTCTCTTCGCAATTTTTCCTGCTTACTATGTTTCTCCATTCCACTTTTCAATATATTTCATTGTTCATATGTGACTATGCGATTGATGTTAGCTGATCTAAAATCGTTCTGAAAGTAAGGCTCAAGTTGTTGGTTCTGCGTAGCATTCCGGTGCCTTACTGTCTTATATTTGTCTCCCCCAATAGGATGCATTGCTGGACAAGCACAAAGTCAATGACACTTTTGGCGATCAATACATTCAAACTGTTTCTCGACCATGGAAGTCATTTGTGGTAAACTAATTCGCTATAACGCTTAATCCCCCTGTCCACCCCTTTTACAGAAACTAGGTTGGTAACTACAGCATTTCGGCCAACAATGATGTTTTACTTCTGTATTTGGTGAAAATCTCAGGTTTTATCCTCTTGGGCAGTTGGTATTGTTGTTGGGATGGCGAAATTCCTGCAGTGGTCATCACTTCTGTCCTCATGGAAAGGGCTTGCCTTCTCAGCTGCATCGTTGGGAGTTGTTACTGTTGTTATGCATGTATTAATATCATTCAGTCAGTCGGAGCGTTCAACCCCTGCTAAGGTAGCGCCAACAAAACAGAAAGCCGTAGGAGATTCATCGAACACAAAACAATATAAGCAGCAGTGAAGGCACAACACTTTATATGAGCGTATAGTCTTATTTATTCTTAATCATATCATACATGCCAGTTCTCTTGTAACGTTCCATTATTTTTCATGGAGTGTTGTTCATTGTTCATGCCCAAAATTTGTTCAATTTTTATGCTGTATTCCTCGTCGTCCCAGAAATCACAACAGTAGTGTAGTGAACGTTTATGATTATCCTCAGTTTGCGAATGTTATATGGCTATCACTGTACCTTGTCTCGTTTTTCATCGCTTCTCGGCCCCCCGTCTCCCGTCCCCCTTTTTTTGGCTAGAACTCGGGTAGGCGGAGCAAGGATTCAAGGTGGTATCGTGAGCTTTTAAAAATTGTAGCGAGTCCGTTGCAGCAAATATTCCCATAGCATCCTGTTTTTCGGGTTATTCCGGAACAGAATGCAAAATCTTCACTTTGTTGATAGTGGAAGACTGGAAGCTTATTACTCACACTTACCAAGCTAGCTACCTAAGGTGCTCTTACCCATTTATGGTTAGAATTCTCCCTTCTCGTGTTTCCTGCACAATTTCTATTCTCGTTCCCTTGTAATTTGATTGATTATTCGATTGTGTCCGTTCATTGTGCAATCACTATCTTTCAATTCATTTACTTTAGCCAAAAGCGATACAATTGCTACTCATAATAAAAATCTGGTGTAATAAAAGCCGTGCAAAATAAAAGTATGTTCGAAAAAGGATTGAACCAGTTAATTAACATTTTGAGAACTCCTTCCAACTCTAACACATACAAGTGATTCAAGTGAAATATGTTCATAATGAAAGTTGGAAAGAGGCAGAAAATTGTCTATTTACTCTACCAAATATGTATCTAAAGGTTCTTCTTCACGCAACAAGAAAAGAAGAGGATGCTAAAACTCAAAATGCTCTCTTAAATTCAAGTGGTGAGCATATGCAATCAGATGATTTAAACATCTAAAACTCTATGAATAAAAGGCAAATAGTTGTACTTCCCCTATAAATTCACATTATCTAGCTACCTAGCTATGTATATCCACCAAAACTACATGTAATCTCAAAAATTGTTCATGCTTTCGATTATTTCGTGTTTTAATAAGTTTTGTAATTTGTTTTACGTGTTCGAATCGAATGAATAATGAGAAAATTGCAGAAATAGGGGTTCCTTGCAGTCCAAAGCAAGTATAACATGTTACACTACTTATTACAAAGAAATGATGTTATTTATGTTTATATCATCCATGTTTGTGTTGTTGCACTGTGGCTTTGGACTGAAGGGAGCTCCTATTTGTACTCTTTTCTCTTCTGATTGACGATGAGGTGTGGAGTATGACAAGAATATGCTGATGGGGATTTCTTTGACCTTTTGAGGTACAAAGTGTCTAATTTCATTTCAATATTTGCGCGAGATTAAGGTCTTGTTCTTTTCAACTTATTGTTTAATAAGTTTATATTTGTTCAAATTATTTCATTTTAAATAGAATATATCTTCTGCTATAGCATAAAACACTTACATCAACGATACAAACTTACCCAGATTTTACTAGACTACATTCCCATAAGATCATAAGATTGTACTCCGTAACTCGTAAGACACCAAACATGCCCTACGCATCTTGTAACCAAATGAATTTTTTTTTTTTACTATTTTTTTTTTTTACAAAAGTAAGAACGTAACCAAATGAATTTGCGATATGAGGGACCCTATCAAATCCATAATGGGCCAACCATATTAATTCGGGTGGCACTCCCATTTAGAGGCTTGAATCCCATCTTGGGCTGATCAGTCCAATATCATTTATAGCTAATGGGTTTGTAGCGTAATAAGCCTAACTTAATCCAAAGTTTAACTCACCATTCAAATTTCAAATGCATTTTTCGTTCAATAGTCTAGGCAAGGAGATTGCTAAATGAAAAGAAAATATGGAGTATCAAATTTTGTTTTCTTTTCAAATGTTTTCCACATTGTGTTAGTGATAGTATTAATTGTAACAATTAAGCAAGCCCTTATCTTTGTAACATCCAAAAAAAGTCAGAACACATGACGAATTGACGCTCTTGATAGAGACTTATACAAGATTCCAATACAACCCCATACTATTAAGTCGTACTTATACAAGATTCCAATACAACCCCACATCACTGTAAATATAAAGATAAAATCTTACAACTCCTTTCATAATTTAATAACGGCGATTGTAGCGATTGCACCCCAAGGGTTTGCTCAATTGTGCAATTGAGCCCCTTCAATTTATTGGGAGCAATTTAGCCCCATATGTTTGATGATTTGTGCAATTAACCCTAATGCTAAATTTCAACCCAATTAT